>VYZW01035461.1:1985-33121 GCA_013401315.1 Balaeniceps rex | reverse complement strand
CTGTGCAAGTCTGATGTCCAGGCTGGGAAGCTTTGTAGGAATTATCATAAAAGAAATTTATCAGCCAACAATTTGACAAATATAGACAGAAGTGTTAATATGGCTTTTGGACAGGGAACTTATGTCTCACAATTCTATTAGGTAATCTATTTGAGAGAGTCATTGAGCATGTGCACAAGGATGAGCCAACACATACAGTCTTCTGAAATTTCCAAAGACTCTTCACCAATATTTCTTGTAAAACAGAACAGATAAATATCTCCCACAGATAAATGTCTTCTTAAAAGATAGTAAACAAAAGGTAGGAGTAAATGGTCATCAGAGGAAAATAGTGTACCCTACAGAGACCTATGCTAAGGCTTGTCCTATTCAGCATATTCATACAGGATCTAGAAAAGGTGGTAGAGACTGATAAAGCCTGATGATGTTAAATTATTCAGTGTAGTAAAAATGAAAGCTGGCTCTGAAGAGCTGTGGAAGGATCTCACAGTATTGAGTAATTGGGCAGTAAAATGGGAGATGAAATTCAGTGCTAATAAATGCAGAGTAATGCAGTTGGAGAAAAACAAGCCTAATTTTACAAACATAGTATTGGGCTCTAAGCTGTTGCCACACAGTAAAGAAATCCCAAAGTCATAATAGGTAATTCTAAGAAAACATTAGCCCAATGCACAGTAGCTGTTAAAAACAAACAGACAAACAAACAAACACAAAGTTGAAAGTTGGGAATTATTAGGAAAAAACCAGGGCACAAACAAAATGTATAATTCTGCCATTAAGTAAATCCAGTTATCCTCTGTGTATAGTTTTGATGCCCATCTCAATAAGGATAGAGAGATTTGACTGCATTTAATATGCTCCTTTTGTCTATGTAGATCTGAACACATATCCTCTGTTGCAGTGGCTGGACCTTAGAGATTCAGAAGTGGGTGCATTTGCAGTATTTCCTTTTGAATTTTTTTCACCTTGCAGGACTGCTTATATGTACATATGTATACCTTCAGAGCAGTCTTGGTGTGAATGTAAAAGCCTAGTTCAATGAAAGCAGTGCTGAGATAAGCATCAATGAGCAGGCTCACCAGGATACATGAACTGTGCATGGATGGATTTGAGAACAGATTTCAGCTGCTGATGATTGAGTGGATTTCAAAGGAAACATTGAAATGAGGCTACATGACTACAAGAGCAGGTGAAGACGGGATACAAAACGAGAAGATGTTTTATGTGCTGAAACAGCAGCAGAAGTCAATAAAAGCAGCTTGTCTGGTTGTTCGGATGCTGATTTGAGAAGTGTGTTGACAGAGATGGCTTTCAAACAGTCTTTGAAGGGGAGGTGATGGTTTTAGTTGAAGGCAGGGTGACCTGAAGGAAAAAAAATCATAAAAAAACCCTGAAATGGTTCACTCAAGCCTAATTATATATTAGAACAGTGTCCAAACATTGTCCCTTCTGAACAGAAAACTAGGCTAATGTTTTAAAATAACCACAGGGTGGGTGATGGTTGGGCTTTGGAGGTCCGGGTGAATATTCTGCTTCTTCACCCAGAGAAGGCTGTTTCTAGAGCCAGGAGAACCCCACTGGGAAAAAGAGTTAGCAGTAACATCCTCTGGGGAGATGTGTAACAGGCAAGAGAGAAAAATCAGCCAGCCCCTATGCTTTACAGAGATTTTACTCTCAGATGAAAAGAAAATGCTGAGCATGATAAGAAATGGAAAAGTTTTGGACAGCAACTGGTGATCATACCAAGTCCAGGGGCTGGAAGTCCAGCTGTTCCCTCTTGCATTTTCTTTTAAAAAGTATTGTTGTCAAACAACATCCCTGTTTTAAAATAAAATAAAGAAGTCCAGCTGCAAGAATACAAAGGTTCAAAACCAAACAAAACCTGAGTGACAAAAGGAAAATGAAGGTAGTTGCCTAGGAGGAAGGGGTCTGGGGCGTGTGAAGGGGAGCTTGTTTGGTCACCCAAGCTGCCAGCTTTTCAGTAGGAAACTGAGGAGGATGACTAAATATAGCATCTAAGGCAAAGAGGAGCTGGCAAGGAACTGGAAGCCTGTCTCATTTTCTTCCTGCCTTGTTGAGGACCTTCTCTCTTTTCCCTTCTATCCCAAATCCTCAGGTATTTCTCTTTCCTCCTCTTCTTACCACTTTGTCTTTGCAGATCGCTCTCCTTTCTGCTCTCAGCCTGGGTCCTGGTCCTGGTCCTGGTCTCCTGGTCTCCTCCAGCTTATTTTTTTCTGAAACATGTTTCTTTCTTTCTTTCTGCAAGTTACTTCCTTTTAGATCTCTCTTCTGTCCTACTTCATTTCCCCAGTTACTCTTTACCATGAGATAGGCACAGAAGAAGATACACATAGCCAAGTAACATAACAAAAAAGTGCAGTCTGCACAAGTTCTTTGGAAACAAAGATTTCCAAAAGCTGAATTTGTTTATTGAGAAACCCACCAGAGGATGCAAATCCAAATCTTTCCCCATGACTGTTCAAATGAAGGCCTTTGCCCTCAGAGCCACCGTTACTTTTCTTCAGACTTCAGGATGGGTTTGGCAGTCCTGCCTTTTCCTCAGGGAGCCCATCAGCACTGCCACTCCGCTGTGGGGTTTCTTCCCACAGCCACAAGCAGGTTGAGCCAACAGCTTTTATTTTGTAAAAAATAAACTGTAGAATCAGCAATAGACATGCGTTGACTAACTGACGTGCTTGGATGCTTTAAGGCTTTGTGAAAAACCTGTTTTGATGACAGCTCCTGTACACTTACAGTTGCTTCAGAAAAAAAAAAGTGTGCCAGTTTTTCCTTTTGAGATAGTCTCTGATTTTTATGATTTCCTAATTACAGTATGTACAAAAGAATTTCACATATGTTTACAAAACAAACACTTACAGTACTTGTGTAATTACAAAGTCTGCCATTAAATTAGTGTTTCGTGTGTTTGTGTTTTAATTATTAACTGTGGCAGAATATAGTTAAAGCAGAAAACGTAATTTCTATGATAATAACTGAACACGATTAGTCGTGTATCTTTCTATAAACAAAATGTGTTTTTCATTTGCATTCTTCCCTTGCCTTAGTTGCATTTAGGGCAATGCAAAAGAGTCTGGCATGCTCCCTCTTCACTGTAGGTGAATATATGTAATTTTATTTTTTGGAATCTATTGTGCTAAAAGTGTTTATTTACAAGGTAACTTGATGTGGCATAATGTAAAGATTTTCATACAGATATTGTCTTCTACTCATCCACACATAATTGTCTGTATAGCAGTTTCTTTGTCCTTTTTCTGATGTACAAATGGCCCATATGTCTACTACTGACACTTGCGTTTCTTTCCTAACATTCAGTTATGTCCTCATGGGTCTCTACACAAGTTTCCTCTCCTCATCTGTGTAGTCCTAGTAATTTCAAAATACACTTCATTATTGATCCTGCTTCTACTGCTGTCTATTTTTCTTCCCAAAATTTTTTCGCAGATTTTCACTTGTTTATATAATTTCTCCTTTATTATTGCTGTTGAATTCTGTGATATAAAATAACTTTTCAATGAAAAATTGTCTGATCTTGTTAAACTTTTTTTAAATCTTTAATATAGATTGCTAAAGTTCAGGTATTCTAAAGAAAGGCAACTAATGCTTCTGGCAAATCTATTTGTCTTCCTAATCAGTATGAAAATGAGGGGGTTTGCATTCTTTATTGAGTGACAGTCTAGCCGTCAAGAATTTCTCCACTGAGGCCAGCAAAAAGCAATTGTTTCTTCAGTCACCTGAAAGACATAGGGAAAAAAACAGGTTATCCTTCCTAGTCCTGGTGAAACATGGTAGGCTCTCTGTAACTCCTCAGTCTTAAGTGCAGAGGTCTAACTGGAACATTGGATTTCACTTAAGTCAGGTAATAATTTTCCTCCTTTAGCCTCACAAAAAATTGCATACAGGTTCCTATAGGGTTCCCCATAAGGTTTCCCTCACAGAACAGAGGGGAACATCTCCATAACTCCTGAAAGCTGCTTCTGTGGTCTGTGAGCTTGTGTGACAGCCGACAAATCTTGAAAATTTTCTGACAGCTTATCTAGTTACATGAGTTGCTCAGATTACAGGTGCTCCTTACAGCCCAGTACAGCACTGCTCTTGCAGTTTCTAGAGATAGACTAGTCTCAATTTCCATATAGCTTTATTCCCTTACTCTAGGCATCAAGACTTGATACCTGCTTTGGAAAAGCTGCCTTGATGGACTATTCAAAAGCCCATAAGCACAACCTCCTGACTGCAGGGAGAGGGCTCACTGTTCACCTCGAGTGGCACGTCTTAGACCGCCCTTTGAAGGCTCATTCCATTACCACCTGACACTGACTACAGTCCTCTGAGATGTGTTATCCTCATGTACTCTATGACCTGCCCTCTTTCCCTGCTATTAGAGATCCCTACAACTGGGATTACGTATAAGCAAAAGAACTGAAGGACATGCAGAACACTTTTAGCCTCAGTGCCATCAGGGCAGGGATCCGATGGGAGGAGAGAGTGGGCTCCCGCAGACACCGCACGCCAGAATGCCATGATGCTGAATGCACAGGGCACGTAGAGACCACGTGCATAACTGGTGTGGCAGCAAACATACTGCAGGTCGCAACTACTCTTTCTTACAGGGAGAGAACTAGGGTTGTCTTCACCCCAACTCATTATTTTTTTTAAAAGATACTACATATTAGGATTTAATTAGGTCACCTTTTAATTTTATTCAGAGTCACAGAAGGAAAAAAAAAGAAAATTTGAATGTGAAAACATTGCCTGGTGAAGACTTCCTTGCGTAATACGTACATTCATTTCAATAGGACTCTATGTATAGCAAAGAAACCCAGAATTTCACAATCCAGTTCCTACTGAAAGATAGGATAAAACAGCCCTCACGTAGGCAGACATAATTTCTTCATGGGACTCTCACCCACTTCTACCATGGCTGAATTTGATCCAAATTGCTTAACACTATTTACCTTAAATATTCATTTTTCAGAGAAAGGGTTTATATAACTTGTCGCCTTATATTATAGCTGATGTAAAAAGTTTGTGACTGCAAACCTAAATGTTTTATCACCTGTCAGACATTTCAATGATAATAAAAAGTAACATCCTTTAAATAAATTAGTCATGATTAGGACTTCAAGCCCACAGGCCACTTCATTATGCAAAAATTATAAGTTAGCTATTTAAATTAACATTAAATTGATTCTTATGTTAATTGATATCTCACTTATAACCCCTGTTTTTAATTTCTATAGGATCTTATTAAGGTTTAATACAAGTAACTAAAATGTTTTAAGCAATCATTCAAATAAAGAAAATACACTGAAAAAATGATGATAAATATTTTTCTCTGCTTCCGATTTATGTTAAAAATAGGAATACTTTAATAAAATATATCAGACATCACTCATGCAACCCTATTAGTATGCAAATTGTTATGATTTTCTCCTCTATCCTGCCATTCAGCATAAGCAGAAAGTTCCTTCTTCTACACATGCGCAGCAGAGATTTTCTGAGATATGTAATGATTTGCACAGAGTATTGAAAGGCAGAACTCAGGTCATGCAATACAATCAAACCAGTAATGCAGAATGCTAATAGTGGAGATGGGCATTCAAATTCATTTAAGTCACATGTTAATGCTTAGACAGGATACACGTCTTGGATTTTCAAGGGCTGTTTGCCTTGCCTATGGCAAAGGACCAAAATTCTTGGAAAATGTGTAATTTGTTCCTCAAGTTAAGGTCTGCCAACACAATAGTAGAACAGACTTGTTTGTTTCTCCAAACTGTTTCACTTTTTTTAGTATTATATTAAACCATGTTTAAGTTAGGTGAACTCAGTTTAGTGACCTTGCCCTTTTGGTTTCCAATATTTGTAATGAATAGTTAGTTAGTTTCTGTCCCTGATTATTAAGTTTCTGAATAATGTAGTACACATAAGAAATAGAGATATAGGGTTATATCCCAGCAGTGTTGTTGGCAACAGCTGTGCTGTCAGTGATTTAAGCTGAGACAGTCTTTCTCTCTTGGTCTTTCCCAGAGAGTTCAGAGTCCCTATGGTAAACAGTACAGGCTAGATCTAAAAAGAGATAAAAGAATATCCTTTATGTCCCAAATAGCCTCAAAGTTCTTGTCCATATCACCATTACCTTCAAACTTCATTCATGTTCCCAGGCATGCAAAAAATGCTTTTAGTATTGTGCTATTAAAAATACCACTCTGGTGGCACTACTCTCACAATATATCAGGCACTTTCAATTGAAAAACCGTCCAACGAAAAAAGTGTCCTAGGACCCCAAGCTGCCAAGTGGGGCCTTGGGACATCTTGGCCCCAGAGCTGAGCATTCTGCACCACAGAGGTGGCTGACCCACCCTGAAGGAAGCCAGTGCTGTGAGAGCAAAGCGCTTGGGCAGGTATCCAGGACTGCATCATGAAGTATACAGAAATAGCCATATATCTAAGTACCTTCTCTGAAACAAGAAGTGCATCTTTGACACCAGCCTATGCTTTAAACACTTGATACTTCATCTGTCAATACTATGCATAGATAATTAAAGCTTCTAAATACACCTGAGATGATAAAAATACTAAACAGAGCTAAACTCTGGAGATTTTCAACTTGACTTACAGATGATACGCTTTATTCCTCATGCTATAGCTGTGAGAGGTTAGTCCCAAAGAGTGCTGGATCCACAATCCTCTGAAACAGCATTGGATAATGCAATCTGTGCTAATGGGTAACAACACCTTTCAGCTGACAACACCCTACATGGATTATTTATTCTCAACAGACATCTTTTATTAATGGGACTGCCACCTGACATTGTTGTAACAGAAGAAAACCAAAATAATATTTTCCTCTAAACTACAAAATAGTGGTCTGCAGGCACAAAGCAAACAGTGCTTCAGATGGTATCAAGGGTCAAATATTTAACAGTTTAACAACACCTTTCAGAATTCCCATTAGTCTGTTAGTGACAGAAAAAAAAATCTTAAATTAACCTTACCAAAGTATCTGTTTTAACTAGATTGCCTTAGATCACATTGAACTCTTGTGTGTTAATGGCTTTTTCTTGAGGAATAAAATGTGAATAAATGAATTAATATTACAGTAAGTAACAAGGGTTATTGGAAGAACGGATCTATAAAGGGTCAGTAAAGTAACAGTTCAACAGATAAGAATCAGACTCTGTTCAAGGATAATCCCTGAAATAATGTTCACTTTTTACCTTTATGTTTCTTTATTTTATATTTGTTGTTATTTGTTATTTTTTGTATTCATAGTCTAAGAATACATTGTAAATTATAGCGGCACCCAGTGGCATCACAATAATTAGATTGTATAATTATTTGCATTGTGAACTTTCATTTCTGAGTTTTAAAGCTCAATAGTAAAAAAACCACACTGTAGTCTGAAACTTGGCATCCAGAGCTTCAAGGATTTAGCTTGGGAGTGATGTGAGGTTTTAAAATACATTTTCAAAGATAGTGGTTCGGTTGGTTGGGGTTTTTCTATTGAGGCTTCTTTTAGTATTTGTGTAACTTGAAAAGTGTTGCAGTGTAAGCAGGAAAATTTGGCAAGGAATTAGTTCATAATATGGTTTAATTACTTTTGGCATTATACATATATATTTTAAATAGCCAAGATATTTGAGTATGAAAAAGGTGCTCAACACAGTTGTATTCATGTGGATTCTTTTTTAGCATAATCTGTCATAAAACAGTTATTCTATAAAATATGCTTTCAAGTACCTATTGCTTAAATGTGCTCAAAACTTTCTAAACACATTCACTGGAAGTGAGACATCTATCAGATTTTGCAGGTATAGCAATTGCAACTCAACCTACAAAAATTTATGGTGAGACTATTGCTAGTTTAGCTTGTATCTTCAAAACACAAATAGATTAACATAAATTCTTAACATTAATGTAGTGCTTTTCAAGCTAGATATCAAAGCTTTTTGTTAGGGAAGGTTTCACCATCCTTATTTTATGAATAGGCAAACATTATAGAAATAAAACCCAAGTGCTGGCCAGTGCCATACCAGGAGACAGAAGAGAAGACTACTTCAAAGTGATAGCTTTGATGCTAACATGGCCTTGGACAATAGAGTACATGCATTTAAGCTGGAAAACTATAACAACTGTTACAAAGGTTACCTGAAAATAAGGTGGAACAGCCAAGTCTTTTTTTTGTCCCTTGAAAATCACATATATGCTTCATTGTATCATGGGGTGGAGTTGATATTTCAGAAGAAGCCTTGTTATTAGCCCTGAATAGAATCAGAATTTCCCAGATTGGAAGGGACCTCAAAAGATCATCTGGTCTAACCTAGATAAGCCTAAGTGAGATTATCTAGCACCATGTCCAGCTGCATCTTGAAAACCTCCAGTGATGGGCACTCTACCATGTCCCTGGGGAGGTTGTTCCGGTGAATAATTGTTCTTACTGTAAAAAATTTCTTTCTTTTGTCAAGATGAAACCTCTCCCCTGTTGCCCCTTGTCTTCTCCAGTGGGTCCTTGTGAAGAGAGAGCCTCTGTCCTCTTTGTAGCTGTCTTCTTTGTAGCTGCCCTTTAAGTAGTGGAATAGTGTGATGAGGTCCCACCCTGAGCCTTCTCTTCTCCAGGGAGAAAAGACCTAATTCCTTCAGTCTTTCCTCATAATGCAGATTCTCCAGCCCTTTGATCATCTTTGTGGTCCTCCTTTGGACTCTCTCCAGTCTGTCTGTGTCTTTCTTGAACTGCCAGGACAGGAACTGGACACAGTACTGCAGGTTCAGTCTGATAAGTGCTGAGTAGAGTGGGATGATCATGTCTCTATCTCTGCTAGTAATGCCCCTGTGGATACAGGCCAGGATCCAATTTACCTTTGTTGCTGCAGCAGCGCACTGCTGACTCATGTTCAGCTTGTCTACCAGGCCCCCCAGGTCCCCTTCAGCAAGAACTGCTCCCCAGACACACAGATCCTAGCCTGTAGGAATTTGCACTTATCTTTGTTGAACTTCATACCGTTTTTGCTAGCTCAACCTTCCAGCCTTTCCAGGTCTCNATCTATAAAGGGTCAGTAAAGTAACAGTTCAACAGATAAGAATCAGACTCTGTTCAAGGATAATCCCTGAAATAATGTTCACTTTTTACCTTTATGTTTCTTTATTTTATATTTGTTGTTATTTGTTATTTTTTGTATTCATAGTCTAAGAATACATTGTAAATTATAGCGGCACCCAGTGGCATCACAATAATTAGATTGTATAATTATTTGCATTGTGAACTTTCATTTCTGAGTTTTAAAGCTCAATAGTAAAAAAACCACACTGTAGTCTGAAACTTGGCATCCAGAGCTTCAAGGATTTAGCTTGGGAGTGATGTGAGGTTTTAAAATACATTTTCAAAGATAGTGGTTCGGTTGGTTGGGGTTTTTCTATTGAGGCTTCTTTTAGTATTTGTGTAACTTGAAAAGTGTTGCAGTGTAAGCAGGAAAATTTGGCAAGGAATTAGTTCATAATATGGTTTAATTACTTTTGGCATTATACATATATATTTTAAATAGCCAAGATATTTGAGTATGAAAAAGGTGCTCAACACAGTTGTATTCATGTGGATTCTTTTTTAGCATAATCTGTCATAAAACAGTTATTCTATAAAATATGCTTTCAAGTACCTATTGCTTAAATGTGCTCAAAACTTTCTAAACACATTCACTGGAAGTGAGACATCTATCAGATTTTGCAGGTATAGCAATTGCAACTCAACCTACAAAAATTTATGGTGAGACTATTGCTAGTTTAGCTTGTATCTTCAAAACACAAATAGATTAACATAAATTCTTAACATTAATGTAGTGCTTTTCAAGCTAGATATCAAAGCTTTTTGTTAGGGAAGGTTTCACCATCCTTATTTTATGAATAGGCAAACATTATAGAAATAAAACCCAAGTGCTGGCCAGTGCCATACCAGGAGACAGAAGAGAAGACTACTTCAAAGTGATAGCTTTGATGCTAACATGGCCTTGGACAATAGAGTACATGCATTTAAGCTGGAAAACTATAACAACTGTTACAAAGGTTACCTGAAAATAAGGTGGAACAGCCAAGTCTTTTTTTTGTCCCTTGAAAATCACATATATGCTTCATTGTATCATGGGGTGGAGTTGATATTTCAGAAGAAGCCTTGTTATTAGCCCTGAATAGAATCAGAATTTCCCAGATTGGAAGGGACCTCAAAAGATCATCTGGTCTAACCTAGATAAGCCTAAGTGAGATTATCTAGCACCATGTCCAGCTGCATCTTGAAAACCTCCAGTGATGGGCACTCTACCATGTCCCTGGGGAGGTTGTTCCGGTGAATAATTGTTCTTACTGTAAAAAATTTCTTTCTTTTGTCAAGATGAAACCTCTCCCCTGTTGCCCCTTGTCTTCTCCAGTGGGTCCTTGTGAAGAGAGAGCCTCTGTCCTCTTTGTAGCTGTCTTCTTTGTAGCTGCCCTTTAAGTAGTGGAATAGTGTGATGAGGTCCCACCCTGAGCCTTCTCTTCTCCAGGGAGAAAAGACCTAATTCCTTCAGTCTTTCCTCATAATGCAGATTCTCCAGCCCTTTGATCATCTTTGTGGTCCTCCTTTGGACTCTCTCCAGTCTGTCTGTGTCTTTCTTGAACTGCCAGGACAGGAACTGGACACAGTACTTCAGGTGCAGTCTGATAAGTGCTGAGTAGAGTGGGATGATCATGTCTCTATCTCTGCTAGTAATGCCCCTGTGGATACAGGCCAGGATCCAATTTACCTTTGTTGCTGCAGCAGCGCACTGCTGACTCATGTTCAGCTTGTCTACCAGGACCCCCAGGTCCCCTTCAGCAAGAACTGCTCCCCAGACACACAGATCCTAGCCTGTAGGAATTTGCACTTATCTTTGTTGAACTTCATACCGTTTTTGCTAGCTCAACCTTCCAGCCTTTCCAGGTCTCTCTGTAAGATGGCTCTCCCTTCTGATGTGTTCATGTCACCACCCAGTTTGGTGTCATCAGCAAACATGATGAGGGTGCTTGCAATCCCATCATCCAGGTCATATATGAAAATGTTGAACAGCGTGGGGCCCAGTATTGATCCCTGGAGGACCCCACTTGTGACAGGCTGCCAGCCNATCTAAGTACCTTCTCTGAAACAAGAAGTGCATCTTTGACACCAGCCTATGCTTTAAACACTTGATACTTCATCTGTCAATACTATGCATAGATAATTAAAGCTTCTAAATACACCTGAGATGATAAAAATACTAAACAGAGCTAAACTCTGGAGATTTTCAACTTGACTTACAGATGATACGCTTTATTCCTCATGCTATAGCTGTGAGAGGTTAGTCCCAAAGAGTGCTGGATCCACAATCCTCTGAAACAGCATTGGATAATGCAATCTGTGCTAATGGGTAACAACACCTTTCAGCTGACAACACCCTACATGGATTATTTATTCTCAACAGACATCTTTTATTAATGGGACTGCCACCTGACATTGTTGTAACAGAAGAAAACCAAAATAATATTTTCCTCTAAACTACAAAATAGTGGTCTGCAGGCACAAAGCAAACAGTGCTTCAGATGGTATCAAGGGTCAAATATTTAACAGTTTAACAACACCTTTCAGAATTCCCATTAGTCTGTTAGTGACAGAAAAAAAAATCTTAAATTAACCTTACCAAAGTATCTGTTTTAACTAGATTGCCTTAGATCACATTGAACTCTTGTGTGTTAATGGCTTTTTCTTGAGGAATAAAATGTGAATAAATGAATTAATATTACAGTAAGTAACAAGGGTTATTGGAAGAACGGATCTATAAAGGGTCAGTAAAGTAACAGTTCAACAGATAAGAATCAGACTCTGTTCAAGGATAATCCCTGAAATAATGTTCACTTTTTACCTTTATGTTTCTTTATTTTATATTTGTTGTTATTTGTTATTTTTTGTATTCATAGTCTAAGAATACATTGTAAATTATAGCGGCACCCAGTGGCATCACAATAATTAGATTGTATAATTATTTGCATTGTGAACTTTCATTTCTGAGTTTTAAAGCTCAATAGTAAAAAAACCACACTGTAGTCTGAAACTTGGCATCCAGAGCTTCAAGGATTTAGCTTGGGAGTGATGTGAGGTTTTAAAATACATTTTCAAAGATAGTGGTTCGGTTGGTTGGGGTTTTTCTATTGAGGCTTCTTTTAGTATTTGTGTAACTTGAAAAGTGTTGCAGTGTAAGCAGGAAAATTTGGCAAGGAATTAGTTCATAATATGGTTTAATTACTTTTGGCATTATACATATATATTTTAAATAGCCAAGATATTTGAGTATGAAAAAGGTGCTCAACACAGTTGTATTCATGTGGATTCTTTTTTAGCATAATCTGTCATAAAACAGTTATTCTATAAAATATGCTTTCAAGTACCTATTGCTTAAATGTGCTCAAAACTTTCTAAACACATTCACTGGAAGTGAGACATCTATCAGATTTTGCAGGTATAGCAATTGCAACTCAACCTACAAAAATTTATGGTGAGACTATTGCTAGTTTAGCTTGTATCTTCAAAACACAAATAGATTAACATAAATTCTTAACATTAATGTAGTGCTTTTCAAGCTAGATATCAAAGCTTTTTGTTAGGGAAGGTTTCACCATCCTTATTTTATGAATAGGCAAACATTATAGAAATAAAACCCAAGTGCTGGCCAGTGCCATACCAGGAGACAGAAGAGAAGACTACTTCAAAGTGATAGCTTTGATGCTAACATGGCCTTGGACAATAGAGTACATGCATTTAAGCTGGAAAACTATAACAACTGTTACAAAGGTTACCTGAAAATAAGGTGGAACAGCCAAGTCTTTTTTTTGTCCCTTGAAAATCACATATATGCTTCATTGTATCATGGGGTGGAGTTGATATTTCAGAAGAAGCCTTGTTATTAGCCCTGAATAGAATCAGAATTTCCCAGATTGGAAGGGACCTCAAAAGATCATCTGGTCTAACCTAGATAAGCCTAAGTGAGATTATCTAGCACCATGTCCAGCTGCATCTTGAAAACCTCCAGTGATGGGCACTCTACCATGTCCCTGGGGAGGTTGTTCCGGTGAATAATTGTTCTTACTGTAAAAAATTTCTTTCTTTTGTCAAGATGAAACCTCTCCCCTGTTGCCCCTTGTCTTCTCCAGTGGGTCCTTGTGAAGAGAGAGCCTCTGTCCTCTTTGTAGCTGTCTTCTTTGTAGCTGCCCTTTAAGTAGTGGAATAGTGTGATGAGGTCCCACCCTGAGCCTTCTCTTCTCCAGGGAGAAAAGACCTAATTCCTTCAGTCTTTCCTCATAATGCAGATTCTCCAGCCCTTTGATCATCTTTGTGGTCCTCCTTTGGACTCTCTCCAGTCTGTCTGTGTCTTTCTTGAACTGCCAGGACAGGAACTGGACACAGTACTTCAGGTGCAGTCTGATAAGTGCTGAGTAGAGTGGGATGATCATGTCTCTATCTCTGCTAGTAATGCCCCTGTGGATACAGGCCAGGATCCAATTTACCTTTGTTGCTGCAGCAGCGCACTGCTGACTCATGTTCAGCTTGTCTACCAGGACCCCCAGGTCCCCTTCAGCAAGAACTGCTCCCCAGACACACAGATCCTAGCCTGTAGGAATTTGCACTTATCTTTGTTGAACTTCATACCGTTTTTGCTAGCTCAACCTTCCAGCCTTTCCAGGTCTCTCTGTAAGATGGCTCTCCCTTCTGATGTGTTCATGTCACCACCCAGTTTGGTGTCATCAGCAAACATGATGAGGGTGCTTGCAATCCCATCATCCAGGTCATATATGAAAATGTTGAACAGCGTGGGGCCCAGTATTGATCCCTGGAGGACCCCACTTGTGACAGGCTGCCAGCCTAAGTAAAAAAAACATTGATTACCACCCTCTGAATGCAACCTGTTAGCCAATTTCCCACCCATCTCACAGACCACCCACCCAATTTGTGTCTTGCCAGTTTGTCCAGGAGAAGGCTGTGGGAAACAGTGCCGACTGCTTTGCTGAAGTCCAGAGAAACTCCAAGAGAAATTCCAAGGATCTTGTTGCCATGAGATGGGACACAGTTCCTAGAAAATATGTTTTCTTCAATACTGAGATACAACAAGAAGGACATATTGTTTAAGGGTCCTTCTTCCCCACCCCATTCCCCCCCTCTCCTTTGGCACATCTGTGCTACTGGATGTAGATCTATATATGGAAAGGGATAAAAACTCCACTGTCTTTCCAAAGTCTGATCCTGCTCACATGCCCAGATTAGTGGTCCCTACCCCTGAGATCAACATAGTCAGCTGGGGATATTATACATTAGATGCTTTCAAAATATTGTTCCTCTCACCTTTATACTGTTCAGAATGGGGTATGTTTTTTTGCCTTGGCTGGTTAGTCAGTCATGGGGTTACCTACTTACTGTTAACCAAAGTTTATCTTAGAGAGTTCTCTAGTGAAGCTATTCAGTCCGTGGTGGAAAAGATTTCCTCATGAATCCACATTGGAAATGGTTTTAGGGGAAGGTGTCTGCTAAAGAAATAGTGGGATAGAGTTGAGTTTCTAATATCTAATAAGCAAATGAGTCCAGTAGCTCAGTGGGGTGGAGTTAGTGGCAGTCCTCTTCAACTGGGAACAATTTACAAATGACTTCATGGTGCAGATAATAGTTCCCAAATAAATTGAGTTGTGGCTTAATTAAACAGCATCCTTTGCTTCGTTTTCCCATTTACCTGAAACAGCCATAACTAGGATTAACTGCTGTGTGAGAACATAAAATAGAGAGGCAGTCTCTAGAATTGCAGACCTTAAAGCTTTGTAGGGATTTAAAGATTATAACCAACACTTTGACCTGGCAGTAGATGGGTAGCCAGGGAAAAGCATGGACTATGAGTACAGTGTACCATTCTGATAAAATGAACCATAACATTCAATACCAGATAAAGCTTCCATGGACATTGGCCTCCCAATGTTACGCTGTGTGTCAGCTTCTCTCTTCGAAGACATTAATGCTGTAACATTTCCCCAATATCTGATATCTGGGCAATTTAGTTAAATAACCCAACTTCAACTACCATCTCTGTGCAGATGAATCATATATATGTATCTCTAATGCTCTGTCCTGAAATAGATCTTTGTGTTGAAAAGCTAAACCTTTATGTCTCTTCATGGATGTGGCTTTCAACTCTAGTGCAACATGACTAAGAAAAAGCTCTTTCCTTTCTGCCCCAGACTTTTCTCAGTTGCTATGAGCAGCAGCACCATTCTGCCTGCTATACTACTAACATGGACATAATCTTTGCCTCAGATTTTTAATTTTCATGTCCAAGCCATGGCTCAGCTTTACATATTATGGCATAGTATCTCTAAAAAACAACAGATGGTGCAGGCAGCCAGGGAAACTCAAGAAGATAATGAGGTAATATTGGTCTTTGTAACAACTATTTTGTAGATCCTTGCAGGAATGGCAGGTTTTCAAGAGAATCCTCTCTACACAGATCTTCAGTGACTCTACCCTTTATCACCTCAAAAAAAGCCCTAATTTTCTTCATGTACAAGGCCCAACCAGTGTTGTCTCCACTCAGCTCTGATTCAATACCTAAAGGCTGATGTTGACTCCCAGTAGGCCAACTTTCAATTTTTTGTGCTTTCTTCTATGCTGCCCCTCGCGGTTAAGAGAAGATGACACTGAATGACTCTGAAGTTACACATTATCCTCCTTTTGTCTCCCAAACATTGTCTTTGTGATGCCATTTCCCTTTTGCTCTTTTTTGTGCTGTCCCAAGTACAATGCAGTCCTGGTCCAAAGCTAGAACTGCCAGATGCTACATTAATATTGTACTCAGCATGGATCTCTCTTAACAGCACCTGAAGTCTCCTTTCATGGCTGTGACAAAGCATGGAGGATTCAAGAGGTATGAAGACGAGGGAGGACCCCTCTGCCCCTCGCAGCGGAGTCAGGCCAGGGCAGCTGAGGATTTGGGCCCTTCCAAAACTACATGTCAGAAAAGAAACTATGATTCGTGTCCCTGAAGGCAATTGTGCTCAGGTTAAAAAGAGAATAGCTGAATTCTTTTACTGGACTATTATTTCCCCCTCTCCCCAAAATACATTTAGATTTACATTTTCCAGTTTTTGACGAAAGACTGGAAACTCTTAACATTTTTCATTTATTGGTGTGGGGTTTTTTTACCATGAAAGGATCTTTAGGGGTATGAAAAATATTTTAAAAATATTTAATTTAATCTTTTTCTCTGAATCCAAAAGCAAAGGTGACATGTGATAAACTAGGATCTGCATGGAAGAGTTCTGTGTACCATGGAAAAGGTGGCTGCTCAGGGTAGGCAATGGGAGCCTTTGAACTCTGAGTCTATTGGAGATGCCCTAGTTCAATCAGGAATTAATTCAGAGAAGTCCTGTGGCCTGCATTATGCAGGAGTTCAGACTAGAGGGTCACAATCATCTCTTCCGGCATAATAATCCATGAATCTGTAAGAGCTACCATCTTTTACAGTTCATTTCTTCTAAATGCCAATGTTTATTTGTAGCTGTAACATTCTTTGATATAACATATATAGCTGATAGCATAAGTTAATGCTAACACTTTTGCTCAACTATTTTAATTTTATTTTTATCAAAAAAATCAGAAAATGAGTCATAGGTAATGTGATGAAAACTTATCTCAGATATCATACTAAAAGGAACTCTAACTTACTTCTCTTTCACTAGATCTTTTTCCTAGCTAGAAGCTTTTGTTTTTAAAATATTTTAACTGAGTCTAGGAGAGGATCTTGAGCTTTTGCATAGGGTCAGACTACAAGAAGTTTGATTTAAATATCAGCAGAACTTTAAATACATCTGTCGCAGAGCTCTATATTTTTGGCAGTTATAGGCCACCTTTATTCTGTGTAATGATGAAGGTTTGACTTCATTTGATTTTTCTTTTTTAGCCAAATGAACAGTGCATCTTTCTTTAATTGTGATCCTCATCAACCATTTGGCCCAGTAATAGTATGCAAATTGAACTCTTCAAAAATTAATGCTAACATTTATTAAATAATGCATCATACAATAAGTTAATTTGAAATTCTAAGTTGAACTCCCTGCTCATAAGAGAGGGATTTTTTTTTTCCCTGTGTCATCTTCATAAAACATCTTTATAGTCTTTCTAAATACCTTGAATATGTTATTTGGGTTTTGTCAAATTGATCTCTACTGAGGCTATTGATAAGGAGACATTCTCCTGTTTCCAGAGTTTTGATATTTTCTATTCCTTGATATCTTCGATTGCCACATAATTGTTAATATTTTCTTAGTTTGAACAATTTGGAGAAAAGCACCAATTAAATGCAACGATTTGGTAAAGATGTAAAAGCTCAGAACACATACAGCGACATCTTCTGCAAACAAGCATTAATTTTGCACCATTACAAACAATGTGTGTCTGGCCATGAATTTACCCGGACACGGTATCACACTAGAGGACGTGTTGCAACATGCGGAGGGGTGAACACTTGGAAGATCTATATATATATATACGTATATATATAAAAGCCTGGCTTTTTTTACAGATATGATTTTAGGGAAATCAGAATCAGGTCCTAAAAGCAGATGACAATTTATACTATACATGTCTGTCCTTAGTTTGACAAAAGCAAATGCAGATTTCCACATTTGCCTGTGTTTAACCATTCTGAATGCCCTTTTGAATATGCTTTTTTCTGAGTCCTGCTTGGGGTTTTTCTTTTTTTCTCATATGTTTAATGTGTGCATCGATCTGTCGCTTTCCACTCATTCATTCACTGGCCATGACACACCAGGTGCCGAAACAGAGGCTGATAAAATGACTGAGTAGAAATAAATACAGCAAAAGGTAGTAAGGTCTGTTCAGTAGGAGAGCATCTTTGCAAACACAAATCAAGCAAGGTAACAAAACCATCCTTTGCCTGGCAATCCGCAAAGCCCCGAGCCAGCAGGCGGGTGAGTGTGAGCTCTCCTTCCCCATCTCTGCAGCAGTCCTCAGCCTCCTCCTGCAACACCTGCTCCTCTCCAGAGCCAGGCAGGATGTGCTTTAACCTCTTGTGCTCCTGCACGCTGCCGCATGGAGAAAGCAACAGAAAAGTCAGTGTTTGGGAGGGAATGCATTAAAAAAAAAATATATATATATTCCCTTTGATATAATATTGCCGCTAGTGTGCATGGGGGTGCATTCTCAGTGGAGTCATGAGTTTAGGTTATTCTTTTGCTTCCTGCATCTTAAGAATGTCTTCATGTTTGTGTTTCAGAGGAAGGTGGACCTTTAGGTCAGGCTGTCTTTAAGCAGTGGTTTTCTAGTTGTGTCTACAGTTTCCTGGAGTGGCAACTTTGCCAAGCAGCCAAGCAGCAGTGGCAGTGTGTGCAGGTAATTGCCTTAATTGGGAGCAAAATAACAGTGTGTAAGGTGGCAACCTGAAAGACTTCCAGCCTTGTTTCACCCCTCTTCTCCCGTACAGCCTAGCCAGGCTGAGATGACAGTACAGCTAAGGGGTATAACCAGGAGGTGTGGAGATGTGATCTGAAGCTTTGCTTCTGACTTGTGCTGAGGACCAGCACCATTCAGCGCATCAGGAAGCAGGCGCTGGCTGTTTGGGCTGCAGCTGGATGTGCCCTTAGCCATCTCACTCCCTTGCATGCCGCTGCTTTCAGAAACTGAGGGGCCTTACCCACTTTTTAGCCTGATGCACTTCTCAGTTGGGGAGGCACTTTTGTCTTTTTTGTTTCTTTTGACTAGAAATCACTTTAACAGTCCAAAAGACCACTACTTTATTAGTGGAAAAATGTGATCTATTTGAGTATGATGGGCTCCTACGTGAGCACTAATGATTTGGCAAATTTTGAAAAGAGAACATGTGGCCTGAATAATCAACAAGAGGAATTCACAAAGGTTTGGCTTGGCTTGCTTAATTTTTTTCTCTGATTTGTCTGTTCTTATAACTGCCACCTGTTCTGTTGTTTTCCTGTAGATCTGCAGTTTTTTAAAACTAGAAGAGACATAATGATAATTTGAGTTGACTTTCTGCATAAAATAGAAGCTATAATTTCATCCACTGCTTCCAATGCTTTCGCGATAAAGCACAGCCGTTAGAAAGACATCAAGTGTAGCATTCCAGGTGATGTCTATCACCTTCCTAGGTAAAAACTTCTTATAGTTAATTATTTTCAGTGTTTAGAACATTATATCAATTCCACCTGGAATTTGTCTGGCTTTACCTGCCATGTATTGAATTTTGTCCAGTCTTTGACAGTAGGTAGAAAGAGCTCTCTGCAAACAGAAATCTTCTGCCTGAGCACTTACTTGTGGGCTCTGATCGAGTTGCTTCTTTCACATTCGTTTGACAAACTAAAGAAATAAAGCTTTACACTTCTCTATCATTAAGGTGAGATCTACATTGTCAGTCATTCCTGTGGCCCTTTACCAAACTCCTTGCAATTTGTCAAGGTTCAGTGTTCCTGTAATAGTCACACTAAGCCTACACCACCTTACTTCCAAGAATATTCACATACATAGGTAGACAAAGAAGTCATCTAGGCACATACTATCAATCTTGTGGCAGAGTAAGAAATGTGGTTCAGCTTCAGCTTCAAATTCAGTGATTCCAAAGACTTCTGAATTTTTTATTCAGATGGGGAAAAGCTGTATCATATCACTCAAGGTTTTTTTATTTAATTACAATTTATTTTAATTACAATTCCTGCTGCACAATACCTGCAATTAAACACATTAAATTGAGCTGTGTTAGTAACAATGGCTGAAGAAAGATGGTTGAATCCCAAAGGGAATAAATAAAATCTGCTTCCCATAGGAAGGGAACAATTTTCGAAGACAACAGCTAAGGTAATGCAAAATGGAGATCTTCGAGCTTTCTTGGGCATACTGCTAGGTGAAACCATACAGCTCATGGCAGTTCTTTGGAGATTTGTTTTGAGATTCGTTTTCATTTCTAATCCCATGCATGAGAGAGAGGAGGTCAAATGGATTGAAACAAACCCATGTTTCTATGAAACCATTTGCTGTGAAACTCCACCTGCTACAGAGGAAGGAATACCTTTGATTTTAATCACTTTTAATCAAACCTGTTAATCAAACCACTTAGTCAAACCTCTCCATCTTCAAAATGAATCCTGCTGAGGGAGTGTGTGAGCCCACAGAGAAAAGTGGCAATCTAATTGGAAAATACTTTCTAACATTTTGGCAGTTGTAGACTGCCTTGGTTTACACCAGTATACACCTATTGATTTTTGCAGTGTATATGTCCAGGGTGTACATCGTGATCATTATATTTCATTCTCTAATTGGCACTAGTAAACAATTCATACTATCAGACTTAAACCTTCAGTAGCGAAACACTCAAGGGTAAGCTCTACTCTCCAACCCACACATGCAACATATATTCAAACACAATTTTAACTCACACATTATCTAATGAAGTTACTGACTTCACCTATTACTTTCTCAGTAGCAAAGAGGGACAGTTTGGGGAGCCAGAACTGCTTTATCTCGATTCAGGGAGACAGTGCATAGCCTGCTAAGTGAGTGATTTAGGAGCCTTCTTTCCTTTTTCTTCCCCACAGAAACTGCACACAAATTGCAACTTCCCCTACAAGTCCTGCTTGCGTTAGATTTCCACTCTGTGCAGCAAATTATAACACACTACATATGGAATTCATTTATTTCTCCACCCAAATTCACTAAGGTATTCCCCATGCATTCATTACAGAATAATCCATCAAATAATGCATACCTCTGTATCTTTACTTATCTCACACAGCATTGTTTCCTTATGGAGTATCCATCCAAAAAATTCTTCTCTTTTACATGACTAGGAAGAAAGAGTGACGTTGCCAGCATTGAGTTTGCTTTGTGTATTTCTGTATCTTCATTTCTGCCACTGGTTTTATTTTTTAAATGGGGACTTCAGCAGAATTCAGCCCAAAACTCAGGTGTATTCATACCATGAACTCTTTCTGTTATTCTCAACTAATATTTTTTCATGTATTTTTAAATAGACTTTTATTCCTAGGGATGCTTGCCTGCTTTCTTGCTTTCCTTTCTCTCTTTCTTTCTTTCTTCCTTCCTTCCTTCCTTCCTTCCTTCCTTTCTTTAAGGAGGATGAGAGGAAATTTTCTTGGTTATTAAGATTTAAAAAATCAGAAATAGCTCTGGTTTTATAAGTCAGCTTCAAAATTACTGTGTTTTTCCATGAAGCTCAATGCTATTCTTTGTGCATGTGCATTTTGTCTTCTGTTACAGGCTTGTAAGATTCTTTCTGTCTGGTAAGGAAGACCATAGATTGAGTATATAAAATTTTGTTTTTAAATGTTGGACATGTGCTGTGCTATCTATTTCTGTAGTGCAGCAGTAAATTCTTCCTATCACACTGAGAGGTAAGCATGTTCTATGCTTGTTTCTTATTTTACAAGTTTTAATAAAAACATAATTAAAGTGTTTCTTAGTCTACAATATGTGTAGTACACACTTTCTATTTCTATAGCATACAGTATATAATGAATAATGTGATTACCCTAGATATAATATAGGGCTCCTCAATATGAATATGAATTATGTCCATGCAATGGTTTTCGGTATCTCTCTTTTATTATGTGGCACAATTTGCTTTATTTTCCTCAGGGCACAGCTTGAGCTCAGTTACCACCTCTGATTTTTGTGTGGATAGTAAAATATTTATAGTCTTCAAAATTAGGTGCTGAGACAGTGATTAGTGTGGTATGAATGAGCAACTGAATAGATAAGGGCATGACATTTTGCACATGCATTACCACATACTGAACTTATGCACACAAAATCCCAGTTTGTATGTATGTACATGCTTGTGATTCCAATTTAGCAATTACTTTCTTCTTACCTGTGGCATTCCTCCTGCAGTTTTACCTGGCCACTGCATTCTTCTGTTCAGAAGAGATTTGGCTGCTGCAGCTCTGCTGTTCAGGAAGCAGTTGGGGACCCGTTCAGGAAGGCTATGGTTTTTCTAAGTCTTCATTCAAATTACAGTGTGATTGCCTTGATTCAGTTGACCTCCCTGGGTAAATAACAGCATTCCTTGCAATTTTCTGTGTGCTTCCTTCTTAGGTGGACAACACCTTAAAAGCCAAAGAACTCTTTTCCCTACACAGACCCTGAGGAGCCTGTGACACTCCAGAAGTGCATGTGCCCAGGTTCCTTTGGTGAAATACCTTCTCCTCTCACCACATCCTATATCGCACTCCTACTTCTAGTGGCCACCTCTAACTGTAGACCATTGCTGTGTCCTTGTACGTATTGATATTTGTTTCAGAGACAATTCAGGTCAAAAGTGCTATGTTAAGGTAAAGAAACCTTCAAAACAGTCACCTCTATCAATGACATTTTAGGATGTGAGCCTACTTTCCATGCCTGATTCCTTCCAGCCATAGTATTGAATTCAGTTCTTGCCTGCTTGCGTTGCTCGATTCAGACCTATTTTAAAGGGTGTATAAAAGCAGACATTACTTTACATAACCAATTATATCAGAAAAGTGTAAGCTTCCGCAGTCCCCAAAGATATTAGATGCAGGCTTATTTCTACCAGAAAGTACCCCAGTTTGCGTTATAGTTGATCACGGTAAGCAAGTCATCTACCTGCACAGAGCCCTTGAGAATGTAACCAGATTCTAGGATAATTCATTAATCCGTTCAGTATTTTTTTAATAGAAAGCCAATTTCTTAATGTTATGTCCTTGAAAATTAATTTTTTGTCAACAAGTTTTTTCTATGACAAATTGTGTCTTAATAATTGCAAAGTAATTACAGAGGATCCTGCCACACTGTGAGTCTTTGAAAGTAATAGGCAATTCAGCCAAAAACTTGATGGCGTGATACTGATCCAAAAGGAATTGTACATCTCCATGTTCCTTTAAAACTAAAATGGTACTATGCTGAACTATCCCAGCTACTGCTGCGCAAGATTCTTCTGCTAGTATCCTCCTTTTTATAGCGTTTAAAATCATTGTTTCACCCCTCCCCAGAAGTAATGCCGACATTCCTGTGGCATTTATATGTCATATAATAAACCAGCTGTTAGCAACATGACTAGCTGAAGCCAGATTTATTTTCCCAACCAAGTTGAGAAGATTTGGAATGGTGAAGCAGCATTGATCAGACAGTGTGTTTTACCACTGAATATCTAATTTAATATTAGTTAAACTTGATCAACAATTCAAGAGTTTAGGGTCACATTATTAACAGAAAACATCAATCCTTCGGATAATTCAATTAAAAAACATCAATAAAAATCTAATTTCAAAAGTCACTAGTATACCAATATACCATATCCGACAGACAGAAACTGCTCAGCCACCATTGAATCATTGCCTGTTTTAATAAGTATTCAGAAATTATACTGAGACTTCAAAAGAAATTGTAAGGAATTGTTAGCAGGTTTATTAATGTTTTATGTTTTATTAAAAGTTTGGGTGTACATTTCACAATGAGCAACATCAAAAATCAGACTTTCTGCCTGTAATTTTGCTTCCTCCTGTCTTTCTGCCTTTGGGATTCGCTCTTTTCCTTTCATCAGCTGCCATTTTCAGCAGCATGCAGTAATTTCATGGCTCATTGCAAGCGCTGAAAACCTTTGAAACCACAAATGCTAACCTACCTGGCCTGCAGCCATTTAGGAAGAGATTAATTTAGCAAACAGAAGCAAAACACTTTCTACTTCTAGCCTGTGCATAATTTCACTTCTATCTATATTTATTTTACAGTGAGCAGCGTAATGACAATTTCAGTAATTGCAACTCTGTAAAAATTTGCCTACCTAGCTTATCTCACTATCACAAGACTGTGAGTCAGTCAGATTAGAAAAAGTACAGCGTGTGAAACTGCACTGGTTGCCTTCCAAAAAATTTGTGCCTTATATAAAACTTAAGTGATGCTTTGCACTTATTTGTATACTTATCTACAGGACAATGGATTCTCCATGATGTTTGCTTGGGATGTGTATGCCTTTTTAATGCACAGTGATTTATGGGTGCTTTTCCCATACAAAAAGATCAGCAACGCTAGTAGGCTGCAAGTGCCAGCCCATTTCTGCAGACTTAGTTACAAATGGCTGTTATGGTGCTGTCAAGCGATTTGAACAGAACTGAAAGTCCATCTGGGGCAAATCTAAGCTCTCATGCTTGGAATGAATTCAAATTCAAAATTAGCCTACAAACTGTTAGCTGAAAAAAAGTTCAAAATGTTTTATTGTTTTTAATTTAACTCAAAGATCAAATTCTGTAAGTAAACACAAAACCTTTTCTTCTAATTCATTTTTTTATTCCGTTTGACCAGCATATTCAGAACAAGATGCATAATGCCAAGTTTATAAATGTTTATTTATACAGTAAAACAGAAACGGCTTGGTTTCCCTGTTCCCCTGTGATTTCTCTCAGTGCTGAGTATCCCACTTCTTACCAAGTTCATTGACCACCGAGGTTTCTATGTTTATCCTCTGACAAATGTAAAGGTTACAATAATTGAACCCAAAGCCTTTGTTGCCATGTGCTGTGTAAAAAAAGGGAGCAACAAAGAGTTGTCATAGTAGCATTTTCAGATACACAAGAGGAAAAAGATTTCTTTACAATTCCCACGTCTGTATTGATAGCCAGCATGATGGCCTCAGGTATGAGGAATCCCTGAGGTATCTCAGAGCTCCTGACTTCTATATTGGTATCCTGGCACTGGTATCAGGGCAATCTGGTGCCGCTTTCTGGCAGTCATTGCTCCGGGCCCGGGCTGGTTGGAAGGGATTTTAGCAACCTTGAGTGACCTTGTGGATGGCAGTCACTGGGTAATGATTTCGACTGCAGGATTATGCAGTGGTACTTCCCGCCATGAGGGGCTGCAAGAAGATTGCTGTCAATGACATGGAGGGAGATGGAGTCAAAGGAAGAGAGGGGATCCTCAGCGTTGGAGATGAAACAGTTTAAAGTGCACAGCTTTCCAACTTTTTACATGAGAGTAGTGAAAGAGCAATTGAATATCATTGTTAGCTTGCTCCACTGTGATTCAGATACTTTTATATCAGCAAAAGGAAAGTGTACAGCATTAAACTTGTTTATGCAGTGTTTTTATAATAGCTAATTCATTTAAGCATACAGATACACAGACGGCAGTGGGATGACTGGCCAGCCCACACAGATGTACACCTCCAATCTGGCATCCCATAACATTCATAAAATATGTCAACACAGCCTGGATTCCTTCCATAGTTTATGTTAAACTATTGGTGTTCATACCATACAAGCAAAATATTTCATGTTGTTAAAATTTGTGTCCCTAGTAAATAAATATAAAAACTAAACACATTCCCTCTAAATGCACAAGCTGTGCGCAGCAGCGTTGAAGCAATATGTACTGTTTGTACTTCTAGTAACATTGGAGAAATTAACATTTGTAGAGCTGTTTATCATGCAGGCAAGTGATAATATGGAGGCTCCTGTGTTTTATTAGTATTCTGCTTTTAGCTGTGATGTCCCTCGTATGGCGCCCTCTCTAGTTGCTAGATTCCCAATACATGGGACTACACATCAGAGCAAGCAGTGAGGAAAAGGATCTGGTGAGGGACATGGCCATGTGCAGGGAGTCCCATGGCCTGGGCATGCTCCCCATATTGCCACCCTGTAGCCTTGCATTGCCCCTTTCGCTCACCCCCGAGCCCCTAGCTACAGGCATGGGCAGTTGGCATAAACCAGCTTTGTTCGTCATGGAGTGTCCTTGAGCGGTGGGAAGGCAGCAGCTCTGCTGAATATGAGCAAGTGCAGATGCTCTAGCGCAGGATAAAGGCCAAGAATGAGTCTGGTGTTCAGGGTGTAGCAATAAAAGCTGAATCCTATTTTTAGACCAGAATTCACCCAGAACCCTGAATGTAAAGTATATTCACAGACGGAGACCTCATGATCCACTGAGTGCTTAATCAGTCTTTGCACAACACTGTTACGGTGCTGGTTCCCCTGAATAAGACAGCAGAGTTATCCCACCCCCACTTTGCAGAAGACCATGAGGGTCTCGGCAGCTGTGGACAGCCAAGATACTCAGCTTCTCTTTGGGTAGGACAGCAGATATTTCCCTTTCTGAGAAAGAGAAACAAGAAGGGTTGTTGCAGAGTAATAATCAGTAGCTCTTGTTGGGGGCCTTTGACTCCTTGGTGCTTGCCCAGGTGGGCTTTTTGACCTGTTCAGAGGAGATCTTTTCCAAACATGACAATCTGAACTTCCCTAAGCATGGCTGCTTAAAATGTTGCAGCTCCATGCATCTCTGATATTTATATATTGTTTTTCAATGATGAAATATTATTTTTGTATTTAGATTGTTAAATTATGTCACTAATAAATTATATCACTAATATCTAACCATGTAAAGTAAAATAGATTAGTGTAGTACTGTGAAGCACTATAGTATATTAACGTATAGTAAAATAGATCTGTTGCTGTTATGTTTAATGAATAATATTCCCCGTTAACGCACATCTCTGCGTTTCAGTAATTCCAGAGCTATGACACAGACCAATCAAGGAAATACATGGTAAACAAGCTATAATTTTGCTTGGGCTATGCAACATAAAATAGTGAAATTAGTGAGTGCTGTATGTGGAGGCACTGTAGGATTAAGCAGACATTCAGGTGTACTCTCACCTTTCCTTGATTAACAAACATGCCCATCAAGATAAAGGAATAGTGTGGAGGGAAGAAAGCAATACTTGATCATTAATACACAAATGCAAAAATACGCTGCTGTTAGACACACAGAAGTCAGTAAAACCACATGCTGTTTGGAGAGGATTGAATTATCTTCAAGCACTAGCATCTAATTAAATATGTATATATTTCTAGGGCCTGAGCTCTGGAAAGCATTTCTATTCAAGAGAGCGCTTAAGCATATGCTTAACTGCAGAATGGGGGCTTGGAGGAGGTATTAGTATGTGTAGTCAAAAAGTACATTTAGCAGATGAGCAAAAGAACTTGTTTCACAATCAAGACTGATGACAGTTTGCTATAGGTTAATCAATTGCCTGGTTTCTTTACTTCATTTGAAGTTGGGTTTTTTTCTGTTAGATGGTGCAAAACATTGTTATAAGCAAGTAAATTGTTCTTTTTGATTAACAGATGGCTCATGACTAGCCAAAAAAGTTATTATTTTTTAAATTAAAGGAAAAGTGCTTTTTGTTGAAACCTTCTATGTCGCAGTTCATCCAAGAGAAAATTTATTAAAATTAAATTACAAACTTATGAAAAACAGGATTTATAATGGAAACACTGATACAGCCATAACTATAACCATGCAAACCATGCTGCTATTATTTACTATGGTAACATTATAAAAAACTACACTGTTTGGGCCATTATCCTTACAGTTTTCTTTTCAGTACAAATCATTATATTTATTATCTGTCTTCTTATATAGAGGGTCATGGAAAAGGCCAATCAAAAGCAGAAGAAGCCTGCTTTTCAAAAGGAAATTGGACCTATTTCTAATTCTTCTTCTTTATCAAATACAAGGAGTGCAGAGTTTTTTTGTGAAAAATTGTTTCATGTAAGATAAAAGTGCAGATTATTGGTGAGAAAATGACACACTTTTCCCTACATCTTGAAGATTCTTGGGAGATGTTGCCAGTTTTCCTAAGAGATTTTTACCTTACTCACAAATGCATTTCCTTACAGACTTCAAGCAGCAGGTGCTGGGGCTCTGAGTATTTATTTGGGAATACAATGCATAATTCAGCTATTGTGACTCGGATAGATGTCTTAGCAATGTAGTATCTTAGAATGAATATTGTACAGAGTATCAGACAAAATGGATGTTTTTAGAAATACTCATTTCTAATTTACAGGAAGAAAAAAAACAAAACTGAATTTGTGTTTGTTTCTCTCTTTCATCACTTCTTTCTTTCTCTGTGTCTGGAAAAAATATGAGTCTCGACACTGTTATTCCTGCCTCCTTGGAAATTGTCATAAACATACCTGTATTTCTGTGTATTATCAGACTTACTGACAGTAGTCTACTAGATAGACCACAGTACACAGACACAGAGCCCCAGTGCCTGGCTTACACAATCGCCTTTATAATTATGACTAACAAATATGTGCCAGTTTTTTAACTCTTTCAAGCTGTAACGGGGATGTGGTAAAAGATACCTCTCTCCTACGGGTTGGACAAGAAAACCTTCAGGAATGTTCAGGAAACCTTCAATGTAAAACATGAAAAATAGCCTTGAAATTATATTTAGGAAGTGCTCCATGACTGTTGCCTCATCACCAACCTGAGATGAAAAGTCAATGCAGGTGGAACCTCTTTCTTTTTTTTCTGAAACACCCATTTGTCTTAGACATCAGTGTAATATAGCACAATATGATTATTCCACATTTAAAATAACTTTCTACTGTGTTCTGTTTATCTGTGGTAATATACCATGCATTAAAAACATGGCTTGGAACTATAGTGAGTCAATATTAATACCGATGGTTTAATACTATTATCTGCATGATGACTATGTTTAATTTGGTAAACATTCCTGACATTGTAAACACGGCCAGTATAGCTGTTAATACAAAGTAGGCAAATTGATTGACAAATATGTTTAGAGATACAGGTCTCTGAGAGACTATGGATCAGTTGTTTACTGATAACTGGCAGGATGTTCTGACTTGATTGCTAACAGTTAAGCTCAAGAAAAAAAGCCACTTTATGCTGCTGCTTGATGAAACAATATTCCTGGGGTTTTTTTCAGACTATGCTGCCAATTTAGGAGTATCAGCTCTGCACAAGAAAGCTGTGTCACAACTGGAAAATGATAATGCTGCTAACACACAGTGGTGTTTCTGAAGTTGTGACACCCAAAGCGCTTCACAGTATTTGATGACTGCTTATGACAATTAAAAATCGTTATATTTATTAGTAAAGTAGACCTTGAACATAAGAGTTAACTCAAATGGATTTTATTTTAGACTACCTATTGTTATCTCAGAGTATGTCAATATTACGTGCTTCAAAAGAATGGATAGGAAATGTTTATCAGTAGACAATGAAGGCAAATAGATTGTTTATGACAGTATAGGGAATACATTTCTTGGCAAGATTTTGAAGTGCAGTCAGGAGGGTCATTCTTGTGGCTGCTTTTGTTGACATTCATCATAACTGAACATCTAGATTGTAAAATACGTAGTGTTTTTGCACCAAGTGATTCTCTAGGTACAGCATGTTGTGTTTGTATTGGACTTTGACGGCACAGTCACAAAAGATAGGATGTTCAAATATGGCATATACCACTGCGGCTTCTATTTTAAATGTTTCTTGAATTGCTCATTGCAATTTACAAATTACTACCAAGTTTTAATTTGTTTCTTTCCCTATCAATTTTTTGAGTATACTTGGGTATATTTTTTCAGCATTCATGATCTCCCCTTATTTCTGACACTAAAACCTAGAATCATATTTTGAAAACAAATAAACAAAGCAAAGGGTTTTTTTTTATTTTAAAATACCATACACCACAAACTAATAGTTATATTTCAGTTTGAGTTCATTTGCATATTCTTGGACAGTTTTTGCTAAACTGTTGTCTTAGTGCATTAATTTTACCACATCACAGATACAATGTCAGGCAAGGTAAAATCATGTAGTGGATATGATCAAGGAATATTGCTGTTGTGAGGATTACAGGAATATAGCTCGTTTCATAAAAATATTGCATTTCGTATCACCCCATTTTGCATGTTAATGTCTTGCTAGTAGGACAGGGAATTCCAGTTTTTACAAGGTCTATAAAAATTGCTGAACAATAGGCAGTGAAAGGAAGCCTGGAGAAGTAAAAGCCTCATCACCACCCAGACCCTTTATACTGTTATTTCAACAATGCACCAGAATCTTTACAACTAGTCACCAAAAATAATAGTCTCAATGTGTGTAATCACTGCAGATAGTACAGCACATTTTATTTATTACTGAAGTTATTAATGGTATTGTATTTTTAAGACTTAGGAATGACATTTCCTTTATTTACTACAACTTACATGGCTGTTCCACTCTACCCTGAGCTTGCCCTAAGTAACCTGTTCATGATATTTATCTTTTTTCATTTTAAGTAGTCACTCTTACTCCTGTTTCAGAACAGGCTGGCTTTGTTCAACTGCTCAGTTGCTGAGCCCTGCATTGAGCAGTGGTAGCACAGATCTGCACAGCCTCCCACCACGCTTTGTCCTTCTGCAAAACGAACGTGCACAGATGTGTAACCATATGCAAGATTTGGTCCGGTTAGAGCACATGGATTTTATTGTTCCTTGCATAGGTTTATCACTGGTTGAAAGTGGATATAAAATAAGGGCTGTTCTGATTTGGCATCATCTTATACCTACTTCACACTCACCGGTGTGAGTTCACAGCTGGTTCAGAGCAAAACAAATTCAGGCATTATCAGCACAGATACATTTTTACAGAACACAGTATTGTCAGCATGCCACACTCTCCATGTTTGATTAATGTGCACATTCAACACAAATCAGGATGGACCTTCCAAAGAGCTCAGTTCATGTAATTGAGGCCAAATTTTAGGAACTGCTGATTGGTGAGGTGATTTTGAAAATGTGGCACTTTACACAGAGATCAGTGCCTTGCTGCATTAATGTCATACAGGGAGTCAGAGATCTTTGTGTGCGGACCTGTTGTCTGAAGGTGCAGTCTTAAGATGTGCATGGGTGAGGGGGGCATCATCACTGCTCCCATGTATGCTTTAATAACAAAAATGAATTATTTGAATATCACAGCAGTCCTGTGAAGCAGATAGTCAGTAATACACTCATCCGAAAGACCAGAAAACTTGAAGTAAGAACCCAATTGCGATAGAAGAAGAGTAAATATCTTTGACTCCTGATTTGTGGTCCAAAATGCAGACGGGAAATATGAGATGATCCACTCAAATACTTAAGTGACATTAATGGAGTCCAAGAAAGTGTAACTCACAGGATAAGGAGCCAGAATAAGGAAGCTGGAGGTTCATGATATGACAGGGAAACTAAGCTAACGGAACAGATATGTAAGGGGAACTGTA
>VYZW01035457.1:3471-36764 GCA_013401315.1 Balaeniceps rex | reverse complement strand
ATGTAACTTTACGTTTTCTAGGGAGATGACCAGTGGAGAGTGATGTAATCTCATTTTATAGCACTGAAGACTCACTTGTTGCTCTGTCAGTGAACTTTTAAGTGCAGCACACACCACAGGTGCTTTCTAGATCGTAGAATGATACCATGCCGCTTTCTAAAACCTTGTTAAAAGCATAAAGGTGTTAGGTCTTACTTTCTGCTGTTATCTTCCCCTTTTCTTCTTTACAAGAATATTTTTAAACAGAAAGAGAGAAATAGTATAGTACAAGTAGTTGCATGGAAGTTGATCTTACTTGCTTTTGTCAGATGTTCTGGTCACTAAAGAAGGTATAAGAATGCTCTTGCCTTAAATCTGATAGCAGGTCATGGCACTTCCCCTTATGTACATATTCATAAGCAGTATTTCACCTATGCTGTTTTTCAAACGTGTAAGAGTGGTACTGGGTCTTGGAGCTTGATACATAGAAGCTAATTAAGTTGATAAAAGATTTTAAAGTTGGACAAGTGATTTGTGGCCTCCTCAGGTATGTGAGGTAATCCTGCCACAATTGCTCTGAAAAATACCCGGTTCTGTAAATAGTTATCTGAAATGATAGACTGGACCTGCTTAATGAGCACGATTCAGTTCAGCATGCTTAAGAATAAGAGTCTCATCTGTAATCCTTACGTATAGATTTAAATTCCTTTTAGTCTAACAAAGCAAGAAAGTGTCAGGAGGAATGCATTACATATCACATCATTGTAAAAGGGAGAAGATATTTGCTTACATGGGCCGAATTACAATCATATCTTTTTGCAATGGTCTTATTAGACAAACGTTTCCACAGTGACCAAATAAATTGTGGCTGTTGCTACAGGGGACTAATAAAACTGAGTAATTTATGTGATAACAAGNTAGCAGGAGAAGGGTTGTCTGCTTCTGTTTGGAGAACAACTGTTATGTGAAACAAATGGAAATGAGTGTTCTGTTTTGCATAAGGCCTTTGGTTCGTCAAATATGAGCTAGCCCAGTTATAATGAGCTTAATATCCAAATTTCTCAATATCTGTATATAGCACAGTTCTGCAGGAGATTCTTAAAACCAAAATTTTTTTTAAAAAACCTTTCTGCACAAAAATCAAGCTCACAGTATGGGAACAATAAACCTCTAATACAGTGAGGAACAGATCAGCCTTGAAAATGAGCAAAGGAGTAACTACTATGCAAGGGATGCAAGTGGAACATTTCTACAGGCATGGAAGATAAATTCACACAGTAGGTCCCTATTTACAGGGAAGGACTTCGTGAAGTTTTTTTGCCATTTTTCCATACTGAAAGGAATTCACGTAGGATTAACATTTGAATTGTGCACTGAGTTATATTATTGTAACTTTCTCATTGTTGGCTTCTAGGAGAGGCACGTTGCCACTTCCTGGTCATGGAAATCATGCTGACAGAAAGAAAAGATAGTCTGGAAAGGAATGATTCATTACCAAGTTGAAATATGTTACTTTGGATAGTTAAAAGAATCTAGTACTATCAGAAGAATAGAAATTCTAAAACATGAAAAGGGACCATAGGTTTGTTAACTAACTTCACACTGAAACATAGTTGACCATGTTTGAATACTGTGGAGAATGGACTGGAAGGTATTCCCCATAAAACTGTGTACTTGAAAGATAAGGTAGTAATGAAAGTGGTAGTTAAGCCATACGTGATATTTTGAAATGCTGTCATAGGTTTGTTCCTCCCTGCCCCTTTGCATGTTTTTATCTGAAGTTAAAAAGACTTTCACTGGTGTTTGTATACAGCGGAGTACTGCAGCCTGTAGCTTGAAACCTTCACAACTTTTTTGCGTGTTTACTGCTGTGCAATGACAGCAGTTATTTCCTTTGGGTTTATGCCTATTCCATTAAAATTTACTTAACATTGTCGTCCTCCATACTTTTTTGTCAAACTGGTAGAGAACAAAGGACCCATGAATGTTAAGTTAAGAGTGCATAAACTTGAGAGGTGGCAGAAGTCATATGCACTGGAAGATCAAGACGTATTGGAGTGCTGAGATAAGGCAACAGTGAGTGCATCATAAAACACATGGAGTGAGGCAGTGGGGCATATAATATTATAACTTTCTTCTAATTATCTTTTTTACTGTTAAGTGTTGGTCAGTTTACCCACTTAGCGCCTTTCCTATAAGTCGTAGTAACTAATATTTCTAAATAGCTATTTCTGAGTGCACATTTCCACATGGTAACAGAATAAATTCACTTTTCATGCACAGAGGGAATAAAGTGTTTGCTATTAGGTTTGTATCTAAATTTACTAACTTTTGGAGGGTTTTTTTTTCACGTGAAAGACCATATGAACTTATGTTTTTACACTGATAGGGAGTATAAAATATCAATTTCCATTTCTGTTTTCATAGACTTCCCTCACAGTTTCTTTCTCGGATCTAACAGGTAGTGATTTACTTTAGAAAAAATGTATTGTTTTGTTACATAAAAAAATAAATAACTACACTTCCAACAAAGTAAAATTCCTGCTTACCACTGCCATAATAATTACTTTCTTCAGTTTCTTTCAACTTTTATTGAGAAAATTTTTTTGTTAATTTCTCTGAAAACTTGTTTTTCCAGATTATCATTAAGAATTGAGCCAGGTAACAGCTCTCCTCGACTGGTTTCCTCCAAAGAAGATCTTGCAGGTATAAAACTTCATTTGAAAATTTGAGTAAGGAAATAATTCTAATTACAGAAGTCCTCCACTGAAGTATATGGGAAAACCCATTTTATATCAGAGGGATTTTGGAGAAATTAATCAGTTTCAAATAAGGGCTTTTGTTGCAATTACAGAATTATCTTGTAAGGGCTACCAGAGAATTGATCCCTTTCCATGCATATGCCCAGTTTCAGAACACCCTTGGTCCAGAACATCACTCCTCTGATAGTTGTAAAAGATCTGATTTTTATTGCAGATTTCTACATAGCCAGCTTGTACTTGGGTTAGCACTGTCCTTTGTCTTAAATAATTTTCTTCCTTTATGATGTTCATCCTCAGAGGTTCTTACAGTAAGAAATTATATCCCACATATCAAGATTGTTTTCACACATATCAGCATTCATTTGACTAGGCAAAACAAATCCATTGCCCTTAAATGAATGAAAAGAATTCGATCTCAGAAGTAAAACTTAATTTGCAGAGATTGTAGAGGAGGGATGTACTGTTATTTGCCTTTCTGGAGAACAGGTTTACCTGGATGGCAGAGAGGAGCGTTTTTAAGACCATTTATTAGTAGGTTTCACGTTTTTAATAGGTAGCACAAAACCTATTGGACTTTCTCTGCTGAGATTAAAAACCCAGCTACAGCACAGTACATCTGAAATTAATCCCTGGAATTGACCAGTGCAAATTGCCAAGGTTGTCAGTATCAATACCAAGTTTTCCACTAACCTTGTTACCTTATCAGAGTCTACTGGGGACCATGATTCCCAGTAGTATTGCTGTGAGCTGCTCTGTCCAGAAGCCAGACCTGGTAATTCAGAGGTATTGTCAGTAGCATGAGTCATCAATAAAGATTGCTGACTTATATATTACCAATTGCAGTTCGAGGGATAACACAGGGTGTTAGTTAGCATTGGAACAGAAATTAGGTTGTGTGATTTTTTTACAAATGCTTGCATTTTCATTATTATTTAATAAGTGAAGAAGGAAGAGCACTCTTTCAGTACAAACGAATCAATGCAGTGAATAACATAGGAAATTCTCCTTTCAGGTTTCTGTGTGAACTAACACATAAAGTTGAGACAATTTCATTGTGTAAAGCGGGAGGACAAAAAAAGATTTGTAATAGCTTTTAGCAACATCTAAAAAACTACAGTACTATCCATAAGTTGACCAAAACAAATCTGCTGTACCAACACAGTTTATTTCTATGAACAGACAGGCTATATGAAATGTACTTACTACTATAGGAGCCGTTATCTCAAAAGCAGTTCTATTTTAATCTCTTAAACCTGAATGGCCAATTTTCTGTCTCATTATGTTAAACCATGTGTGAACGTAAAAAAACCCAAGGGGGTCCAGACCACATCTGACAAGCAACTTTATTTAGCATTCAAAAAGTCTTTTCTTCTCACCAAATGAGAGAGAGACAAAGTGAATGAAAGAGAGAAAGAAAAAGGAAGATGCTAAATATGAAAGGAGAAAAATAAATACAGGTGTTTTTCCTCTACCTCCCAGCTTTTCATGTTGGCTGCTCTGAAACCCTTTCTAAGTGTCAAATGGTCAGTCATTTATAGGAAACTTCTCTTTTATTTCGGGATCCTGAATGCTATTCCCAGAGTCAGATAAACATTTGACCTGGTCTTCAGTCCATACAGTTCTAAGGAAAAAGAAATAAAATTTATAGATAATAATTTGGAATAAAATATTTCTTCAGGAAGGTGTTCCTCCCCTTCCCCCCTCAATCCTCAGTATTATTAATTGCTGTGTAAAATATAAGCAAGTAGTTCACAGGAGGAATTTTTTTTTTACTAGGTAAGTTCAAAAGGAGTTCTTAATTAATACTTTCTTTGTACCGACATGTGTATTGGGTCTGGCTGAGATGGAGCTAATTTTCCCCATAGCAGCCCTCATAGTGCTGTGCTCTGTGTTGGTAGCTAGAAGGGTGTTGATGACACACTGGTGTTTTGGCTGCTGCTGAGCAGTGCTCCCACAGCATCAAGGCTGCAGCTCTAACGTACCCCCCTCACCAGAAGGCTGGGGGTGGGCAGGAGGTTGGGAGGGGACATAGCCAGGACAGCTCACCCAAACTGATCAAGGGGATATTCCGTACCATATGACATCTGCTCAGCAATAAAAGCTAAGAGAAAGGAGCGGGGGGGGGGCATTCTTTATTAAGGTGTTTTGTCTTCCAAAGCAACCGCTGAGAGTGCTGAGGCCCTTCTTCCCAGGCAGTGGCTGGACATTGCCTGCTGGTGGGAAGTAGAGGATAAATTATTTTTTGTTTTCCTTTTTTCCTTTGCTTCCACACACAGCCTTTGCTTTTCTTTATTAAACTGCCTTTATCTTGACCCACAAGGGTTTTTTTAATCTTATTTTCTACCCCCCTACCCTGTCCTGCAGAAGAGGGGAGTGATATAGTGGCTTGGTGGGCACCTGACAGGCAGCCAAGGTCAACCCACCACATCATGTAATATTTGATTTTGCTTTTGTGAGGATTTGTTTTTTCAAGCTTGAAACTTAAAACTAAGTCATTGCCTTTCATATGATTATATCTTACATATGTAAAGCAGACATATGAGTGAACTTCTTTGTTTTCTGACTTTCACTTTGTATTGCTCACATTTAAATGCTTTACGCTAGGGTTTTGATGTTAACGTTTCTTTAGGATGATTGTGGAAGGTCTAAGTTTGGTCATAGCAGCATAGTATGTGATCATCACCAATACTCTGTAATTCTTAATTGAGGGCTTAGACTTTATTAGAGCTGTAATGGAAGGCAATTAAAAATACAGTTCCAGAGTTGGAAACAAAAACTTTGAATTCTCCTGAGCCAGGCAAGTAATATGGCTTTATACTGCAGTGAGCTCGGCTGGAGTCTACAAATATTGATCGGGACAATGTTCAGTAGTACCTACTCAATTGAAAATGTGATTATATGGTACCTGGCAGTATTAGGAGAGGGTGAACTTTCCCCTCTGAATCTGCAGTGCCCCTATATGCTCTGTAAGGTTGCCTTATTCAGAGTAAGAATTAATATGATGACTAGAAACCAAGTCTTGAGTCATTGCTATTGCTCCATTCTTCTGTTAGTATTTCCTTCGACAGCTTGACACGCTTGTGGACTGCTGTATTTCTTGCTCAGCTAGACAGTTCTAATTTACTGCCAGTTAGACAATGATCGCCACCAGCATTTTGTAATACCTACATGAATTTTTCAGTGACCTGCACCTATGTGGCTGCAAAAATGCTACTAAAGAGAATCCAGTGTACTTTATTGAAAAAAAACCAAATTAATTCTTGGAGAAGGCTAGTTAAGTAAGTTAGCATGAATTCAAATTGAAATTTAACTAAGCATGAAGGCAATAATTTATTGTTTATTTCACAACATTAATAAACAGAAATATGGCATATGTTAGTCTTGAATAATTCCAAGCTAAAATACCAAAATATCAGTAATGAGATATTTGACTGTGGAGAATTAAAAAAAGCACATTCAAAGGTATTCAAGTCAACTTTATTTGGATTCAGATTATAGTTTGAGATTATTTCCACTTCAGCCATTGTGTGCCAGGAGTAAATCCTTTGCAGTCAGTAAGCTATAATGATAAGAGATGATCTCAAAATAGTTTAGGGGGTAGTTTAATGTTCCAGTCAGGTTTAAGGCGTAGGAGTCTGAACATAGTGATTTTAAGGTAAAATAAAGGTTCTTGGCCCATAAGAGCAGTCATCAGTTCAGTTCTCCTGATAGTCAAAAAGTTAATACATTACTAATAGCAGTAAGTCTAGTTGAGTTTTGCATGTGACATACTGCCTTCTTATAGGTTGCCCTGTGTTTCCAAATATGGAGAAAAACCTCAATATCGTCGTAGTAATTCCAAAGGCTATAATGGACTTAAGTTCAGGGAGTAGTGTCTTCTTCATGTCCTAAAGTACAATTATTTGTGTTGATGATGAAAATAGATTTTCCTTCCCAGCATTGTGACTTTATCTTCTACCCAACTTCAGTTTTCTCTCCTTCAAAAGAAGATTCACAGTTTACTCTAGCCAGGGACATTGTGGGGTTCTTTTTTTCCCCTTAAACTATCTTTATGAGTATGAGGCTCAGTAAAAACAGTTAAATCCTTCAGTATTTCTGTTTGCAAAGTACTGGAGAAAACTGTGTGTCCATTTTCCACTTTGGTTGCCAACTGGTTTTCCAGTAAATTCGACAGGAGGCAGACGTCTGATTAAAGTGAATGTCTCACAACAAGCTATGTTTTGTATATTAGTGGCTAAGATGGTCTCATTTAATTACCAAATGCATATATAATTGTGAATAGTGCTTTCACAGGAAGGTTTCATGCCTTCCATAATGCTGCAGATATTCTTGTCTCTCGCAAGTAGCATTTAAAAAGGAGCTTTAAACAGTTTAATTGTATGCTTTCAGGAACTGTGTGATTCACACAACTTCCTTGGCAGCAACTTTAAGTCTGTTCATTCTCGCTTGCTATGGTTTGAGTGAGAGAGAGAGGGAGAATGTAGCTGGAGAGCTTATAGTATGCTAACTGTTCACAGTTTCCAGTTGAATTAGCTGTAAAAGACATCTGTGTTCCTGCAGTGTTGGCTAGGAGGTGCCCAGCATTTATGGTACAGCTATTAGATTGTTTTGGAAGCTATAACTTAATACATTTTCCCAGAACAAAAGAAAAAATTTAACGTTATATATGGTAAATAAGTTAGCCTTCTAAGCAACTGAAGTTCCTTAGAATTTGCACGCTGAGTGTAGCTCAGTATAGAAAACTTTATACGTGTTCTTTATCATCTTAATGTTATTTTGAAAAGTTCAGAGTGCAGTGCTAATCAGAATAGAGAAAATGGTTACTCATTCTCTGAAATATGCCATGATTATCGTGTCTTGGAAAACAATATAAAAAGATAAAATAATGTTAAAATAATTACCATATCCAGAAAATTATATCTAATACTAAGGGACTCAAAGACTGGTCTTCATGATCCTGTGATTTTTAATGAATTCCTTCATTAAAATTAGCATTTAGAAGTCCTTTTTAACAACAGCCAAGCCTCAGCTGTGGGCAGCCCTTATTTTGGGGGTTTCGTTATGCAATAGTCAGGGATGGATCCTCACCACCTCCTTTTTTTTTTTTTTTCTTTTTTTTTTCCAAGTAGGTCTTGGTGTAATTCTTGAGAGGAGAATAAATAGACCAGAGTTTTCATGTTACCACCCTACCAGGAATCTGGAGTAATTAATCTGAAACAGGTGTATTCTCTTTTTTGTTACTGGGGTAAAATTCAGCCCATTGTGCTGAGTCCATTCAGCTTCAAGAGTTACTAAAGAACTTTTAATGTTTATTTTAATTAATTAGAAGCAGTGGATTTATCAGATGTAAAGTATGTGATATGTAGGAGCTAAAAATGTACAAAATGTAGAAACAGAAGGAAGAAAGACTGGAATGTTTGCACATTTGTAACCCTCTGAAAGTAGGTATACTACAGTAGTGACGTCTGTACAGCAGTCCCAGCATTTTAGAATAAAAAAACCCCACACCGTCATTTTCCATGTAAACACTGAGTTTGACATTTAGTTTTGCCATTTGTTTTACTGGTTGCTTTGGCAACTAATAAATAGCTTGTGCTAAGTACTTTAGCAGCCAATCGTTCTGTGGAAATGAGGATTGTCTAATCCTCCTGCAAGTGCTTGGTTATTGCTTCATGTGCATAGTGTCTGCTTTTCTTAGGCTGTACTTAAGATAGAAATGGAAGAACTAATTTTTCTTCAAAATAGTTTACAGACCATCCAGAAAACTTTGCTCTTTAGTTTCAAACTTACATTCATTTCCAATCTCTTCCTCTGTGATACTTTCCCTACAAATTGTCACAACTCATTTGAGTATTTGTGAAATAAATTAATACCAGACAAATGTGTGGGATTCACATGTTGTTACCAACCACTAAATCCAGCCAGAATTGGTGTTCTGTGTTTTTTTCTTAACAGACCAAAGCTTCACAAAAATTGTAGAATATTCTGTCAAAGGAAATATAAAGTTATCAGGGAGATAATGATCATGCTCAGTTTTTAACTTTATCACTTTCTATTACTTTCTGTGACTTCCTTACCAAACAAGTCTCTTTAATGTCCTAGTTTACTGATGCTTATTTTAACTACCAAGCTATTACTCCATAGGAATGTTAAGAAAATGTAAAACAGCCAGAGGACAAGGAGCTTTTCTGCTCTGTTTTATTTTTTTTTCTCTTTCTTCAGAGCAGTCACCTGAAATAATTTCTGCAGAAAGGTTGTTTGTTGGTTTGTTTTTTTGATGGATTGGTTAATGTATTTTGTTGAACCCAAACTTCAGAGTTTCCCTGCAGCTATGCTCTCACAATGGGTATGTCTTCACTGCCAATATGGATGTCATCCAAGCTCATGAACTACCCTGCAGATCCAGCTGCAAGAAATTCAACATTTTTGCTGAAGTGTAAGTCAGGGTTTTGCACATTCCACCAGTGCAGTACAAGTAACACAAATGCTGACAATTAGTGAGTCCATAAAAGTAACACCTGAAATTGTAAGTATCACTTCTATTCAGGAAGCGTTTGAAGGAAATACACTCAAGCGTGCTTACTGTGCAGTCAGAAGTACATTAGAAATATGGTTAGTTGTACTTGATCTTGATAGAGTGGCACAGACAAAAGTGCCCCAAGTTTCTGGTGCACTTGTCTGGTTTGCTGTTGCTGTTGTCCTTGCTGACTATATTAAACTTGTGATCTTGCCTGTACTGTAATTTCATCTTTCACTACATTATTAACATATTTCTACAGTCCTACTCTTGGAGGTACTGGATTGAGTACTACTGGGCAAACTCCTCTAGGGTCCATTTTGTACGTTTTGACACTTCATATATTAACATTAACAAACTCCCCTCTCTGTCCACATCACTTAATTGGTCCCTTTCTGGCAATTATAGCAAAAAAAAGTAAGCCAGAATTGAATGGTCCAAGAAGATTGAACTACTTCCTCACACGTGCACACAAGTTTTTCATAACAGCAATGAAGACGGTGAATGGAGCTGCGCCTGCCTAAGCTGTACTTGCCCATTAAGAGACATTAGTATCTGAGATAACAACCCAGCATGATTAACTGTTATACTTAAATTTATGGGAAGAAAAAGTATGAGTTAACATGCTCATGTGATTGAAAGTTCTCTTTTTTGTAATTGTTGTTATTGATAGACATTACAAAAGACTGACGTACATGTCAGTGTTTATTCCCTCGCTGCAAACCATGCTTTTGGAATTAACCTTTAAATTAGTGGATTTTGTTAATGCAAATTTGAACATAAAGCAGAGACTACATCAAAGGACGACCACACTGTGTATCTATTCCAAGCATTCTTGGCACCAGTAGGTGGTAGCATTTGTAAAAAGAAAAAACAAAAAACAAAAAACAAAACAAAAACAAACAAAAAAAAAACCAAAACAACAACAAAAAAAAAAAAAACCAAAAAAAAAAAAAAAAAAAAAAAAACACAAAAAACAAAAACACAACAACCTGGGCCAAACTATTCTTGTTACAGATTTGAGGAGATAATATATGAGACAATAAGGGCTATGAAGAAACATCTTCTAATAAATTGCCTAATAAGTGTATTCTGGAGTCCTGTAAACATAAAATAGGTTCTGAAAAATAGAACCTGGAAGTAAAGTGAAGCAAAAGAATACCATGTACTCCAGGTCTCTCTTCCATCTCTCATTTTTTGTTTGCTTGTTTGAGAAATTCAGGACGGGAGGTTATTTGCACAAAGCAAATCAGTTGAGTTTGAGGGAGGAAGGAAATGTCCATATCATGACTTTTTTGGATTACTAAATGAAGAAGTTTGTTGTTAGACTTCTTTAAGCTGTTTTCTGATTATTTAGGAAAGCAAACCTGCACATTTCACCTGAAAATCCACTAAAGGCTGTAATAAAGGAAGGATCATTGAGAAGTAGAAGGCAATCAAGAAAAAAGAACAAGCTGTAGGTGGATAAGTGCAAGATAGAAATTAAAGAAACTGAGAATGATTTGAAGGAAAATGTAAACAGATAGCAGAATGTTCTTTACATATATTAGAAGTAGAAGGCACTTGAGAAAATTGTGGTTCATCTGGACAGCCAGTGAAAGAAAAACACTTAGAGAAGGAAAGGACAGTGCAGCAAAGCCAGACAGTTTATTTGCAGCAATCTTAATCATGATTTCTACTGAATGTTTCCCTAGACTTAACATATTCTTCTTAAATGCAAAAAAATGAAAAGAGTGAGGATTTGTGGAAGATAAAAAGTCTGGAATGAAACAGTGAATTAATCTTTTTCTTCCTATGATATTTCTAGAAGTAGAAATTCTTGATTGCCAAAGTAGACAGACTAATACTCTATACCAATTATTGTCCTTAGGGTAAAAAAAAAAAAAATAATGCGCTGCAGAATAAGGTTTCCAAATTACTTTTTATAAATGTATCTGTACCTTTTGCTGTTATGTAGAGTGTAGGTGGAGATTAGAATAGGATACTAATTACAGCAACAAGGATCATGTGGCAGAAATACAAAATCCTGTTTATGTTCCCTTTACTCCCAGGGCATGGTATTAGAAATAGTTCATAGTCCTTTTGAAAAAAAGAGTACTTTCATTCAATAACCAAAATCATCTTCCTGACCTCTGCAGCAACAGGTCTTTGCATACTGTTTCCAAAGAGAGCAGGCAGACTTCAATTTGTCTGCCCNTTGGGGGGGGGGAGACTTTTGGGAGACTTGGGGGATCACAGAGAGGTGCAGCCAAAGACTCTGATTCTTGTTCTTAGTTTGCTTTTGTCTGAGAAGCAGCCATAACATACATGTCTCTTGCATGTGTGCATTAATAGGCTTTAGTTGAATTGTAAAGCAATACTCTGAAAATTAAAACTATGCTTTTACAATAGCCATCATTTTAGATTTAATTTTTTTGCATCATTCTTGATTCTGTGCACAAAATTCTTAAGTTCTTTATTGTGTGTTTTGTAAGTAGGTCTTTCTATTTGAAAGTTTTAATTATCACCCGCTGACTTTGGTTACAATGGCAACAGAACAGTAAAAATTTACAGCGAAGATTTAACTAGAGAGTCTGTGGCTTGGAATGTCTTTATTAAGTTTTAGAAACAGAGCTGGTAAGTATCAGTTTTACTTCTTAGCTGCTCACCAAAAAATAGTAAATAGTTGAGACTGTTTTACCTTCCTGAAAAATCACTCTGTTTTTCAGCATGTAATATGCAACTCATTTTCAGTTTTCTGTTTGGATGCCTAGTATTGGTTTATTGATAGATTTTTAGTGGAGAAGAATTGTGAACTGCAACTCCTTCACCCTGTTGCTTTTTTTAAAAGCTCTGGAGACTGTAAATGTTCACATGTTCTACTGAAGGATTGCAAAAGTAACATTCATTTATAACATTTGAAGGATTATTCATGGAAAAATTATGCAAAGGAAAAAACAGTGAGATCCTTTGGGATATGTGTAAACTTTTCCAAATGTTCTTGCCACAGATCTCTGAACAGTACTCAGCTCACTCTGATGAAGTTGTCTCACGTTCCCTAACGCAAACAAATTTTTAATAATGTTTTAATATTTTCATACATTATTTTTGTGCATGTCAGCATAGTCTTGAAAATGATGCTGAGAAATAATGAAAACCAAACTAACCCTTGTTCATGCCAGCTGACTGGAAAATCCTACTAAGAGTGCTTTGTCTCCATGAAAGGCAAAATAACAGAATAGCAATCATGGTAACAGTATGCACTAGGAGTGGAGCCAGGAGAGTAAAGAGGAGAGCTAGCAGTAGCAGATGACTTCACTTATTGGAAAAAAAGGGGCAAAATAACTCAATCTCAAATGAATTTAAATATTGGAATTTTGTTATCAGCAGTATCGGGCATAGCTTCCCCAGCTAATTGCTCAGCCGTCTGGTATGTCCATAAACATCCCTTGGTCTGTGCAGTTTTCATCAGTATCTCACCACTTACCCTCTTTGGCATCCTTCTTGGCACAAGCTCTCTTGTCTCTTACCCCTTTACAGAAATGAGGTCATCTCCCCTGTGCCACATAACTCATGCTGACACCCTCTGCACCCCAGACTCTTGCTGAACTGAGTGTACCCTGCAGCACAGGTCCTGTCTAAGAGAACTCTGAACTTCACAGTTCTTCTTCATAGACATTTGACAGCAGAGCAGATGCAAAGACTTTGTAAAGGTTTTTAAGCTCAGATTCTTTTTATCTTAGCACAGGGTTAACAGAGCCAAACCGTATATATTTCTTTCTCTTGGCTGGGAGATGAGGAAGGTGAAGAACTACATAGAAAATGGCCACTCCAGACAGCACAGCTGATACGTCTGTCTTCATCTTAATCCCACAAAGCATTCTGTTTTCTGTCATCAGGATGTTCACTAAAGACACCTAACTAGGAATTAGAATCTAAGTCCATTACCTCCGTTCACAGGACTGATGAAAGCAATTGTGATTGCCATGTATAATAGCAAGGAAGCCAGGCTGGAACTGTTGGCTTAAGTTGTAAGGCTCCTATACCTATTTCTACAAATTCTATCGCCCTTGACACATCTTGCCTTAGCCAGGAAGTATTTTAACCTGAACTGAAGTCTGATTCTGTAATCTTATTTTCAATCTGAGATATGCAGTCCTTTTAGACACAGTACATCATTTGTTTCAGGGTTTTTTTTAACAAACTGTCATGGTTTAACACCAGCCGGCAACTAAGCCCCACCCAGCCGCTTGCTCGCTCCCCCCCCGGTGGGATGGGGGAGAGAATCAGGAGAGTAATAGTGAGAAAACTCGTGGGTTGCGATAAAGGCAGTTTAATAGGTAAAGCAAAGCTGCGCACAAGCAAAGCAAAGAAAGGAATTCATTCACTCCTTCCCATCGGCAGGCAGGTGTTCAGCCATCTCCAGGAAAGCGGGGCTCCATCGTGTGTAACGGTGACTTGGGAAGACAAAATGCCATAACTCCAAATGTTCCCCCTTCCTCCTTCTTCCCCCAGCTTTATGTGCTAAGCAGGACATATGGCATGGGACATCCCTTTGGTCAGTTGGGGTCAGCTGTCCTGGCTGTGTCCCCTCCCAACTTATGCGCCCCCAGCCTGCTCGCTGGTGGGGTGGGGTGAGAAGCAGAAAAGGCCTTGACTCTGTGTAAGCACTGCTCAGGAGTAACGAAAACATCCCTGTGTTATCGATACTGTTTCCAGCACAAATCCCAAACATAGCCCCATACTACCTTCTATGAAGAAAATTAACTCTATCCCAGCCAAAACCAGCACATGAACTTTTTCTGTTCTGAAGCTGTCCAGGTAATAAAAGCTCTTGCTAAAATCAAGTTATAATGATCAATCTTCAAATATTTTTATGTTGTGTTCATATTGGTGCAAATTTCACTCCATGCTTCCTAAATGGGGGTCTAATTTCCAAAAAAAGGGAGTATAAAAACTCTCAAAGAACTATTTTTGTTGGTAGACACAATCTCTTTTTTTTTTTTTTTGTAGGTTTTGATAGCAATAACATTTGAACCTATAAATACTTTAAAATACCTGGAGTCAAATCCAGCTGACTTTGATTTTGTAATGGCTTGATTGTGTCAGCACAAAACTTGTTATTTTGCCGTTCTTTCTCTAGATAAAGTAGTTTTGGTGCAGTCTCCATGCTTTGTTTCAATGAACATTGTCTTAGAATCAAATTAATTGAATAGTCTTATTGCTTTCAGCTCTGTGACTCTCGATGGTGAGAAACTTAAATCTTTAAACTCTGATGTATTAGAAAATTCAACAGTTATTTTGACATGTAGGCATAGTGTCTGTGTGAAAAAGCACTGCACCACACTGGTACTCATTTAGGGCTGTGCATTGAGATTGCTACCCTTTCACAGGCTGTAGTTTCAACAGTTTGTTAAACATAATGTTTCAGTAGCTCTCAGTGAACTATAGTGTCATCCGCTTAAAAGAACTTAATGTAAATCAGGATTTAGAACTGGCACTAGAGAGAAAGAGCTGAATGATGCAACAGGAAGCAATAGAAAACTGAACCAATGCTGCAGCCAAATTAAGGGACAAGCAGTTGCAAGGTGTGATGGTAACCTCAGAGTGGCCACGTTAGGACTGAAGTTTATGCCGAGTTTCAGACTAAACTCTTGCTGATACATGCTCATAATTTTCAGGAAAATTCTCTTTCAGCTGACACTATCTTCATAGTGGGTCTCAGCTCCAATATATTTTAAGCTTCTTAACAGGTAGTAAACACTTCAGTAGTCCTAAGTATTTTACTGTTCACAAGTTGAAAAATATCTGATGGAAAGGCGCTACAAACAAAGCATGTAGAGAAAACTCGTTTTTGTGAACCTAATTCATCAGAAGGGCTGGAGGTTTTCAAATAAAAAAACTTGTAATCATTTCTGAAACTTCTCAATGCATTTGGTTTGTGTAAATTTTAAGAACTCATAATGAAAACTTGTGGTAAAAGACTTTAGTGAAATATATGTTCTTGCTAGTAATGCAACAGACAAGATTTTCAGACCTAATGGTGAAATATGAATTCAAACAGTTTTTCCACTAAACTAGTCACCACCTAATTGTGCTCAGTTTCATACTTTTCATATTCTAACTTGTGCTTAGCCTCCACAGCAGAAGAGGAAGATGAACCCTATTGTCTGTAGGGAAAAAGCTTCCAATGTCATCTTACAGCCCAAATGCAACAAAATTTTAATTGAAAATGCAGCAGAACATTGTACTCAGCCCTCTTCCGACCTCCCAGGCGTATGGTTCTGGTTGAATCTCTGGATCAAGTAATGATTAAAAGTGCATTTTTTTTTAAACTGCATGTGGTCTTTAAGCATAAGACCTTCTCTGAAGCCACATGTGCCAGTGACTCATGCTACTGGTGTCATGTTTCACAAATTCTCGATTGTGCGATGGTAGCAAAGACAAGCAGGCAAAAATGCTGTCCTGTATAGATGGTATATAGGAATAAGGTAGAAAACAGGATTACAAACTGTTTTCTCTTTTTGTTCTCCCACTAAATTGATGATCTGATGAATGATATTACTGAAGGTTCCTCTAATGAACTTGTTTCCCCTCTCTCTATTGCTAGAAGCAATTTCCTCATTCTGCTTGTCTTGAGGCTCCTTTCATTGTTAATTAAACAGCACAGTGAATGGTTTGCTCAAATGTGCAGAACACTGTGTGGATGAGATTTTTTTCTCCTTACTGGTAGGGAAAAACCATTGTAATTCTTCATAGTAATGACCCAGTTCATAATGAAATTCCTGAGTCTAGGCTATGGGGAAATAAAAATACAAGTAATTTGGAATTAATTCCTATATTTCACACAACTTGATATAAATCTATATTGCAGAGTGGGTATGGACAGTAAAGCATCTTGCATCTCTTTGTATTATTTTTTGCCTCTTACTAGGACAAACTCATTACTGGTTCTCCCGTTTCTTCTTGTGTCTCATGAATCCTCGATTTAAGGCAGAGGAAACTGCTGAATAACTTCTGTGCTTGGGGAAAGATGGAATTGCCTATACAACAGATAGAATCGTAGAATATCTCGAGTTGGAAGGGACCCATAAGGATCATCGAGTCTAAGTCCCTGATCCTCGCAGGACTACCTAAATCTAAACTATATATTACTAAGAGCATTGTCCAGACACTCTTGTACTCTCCCAGGGCTTGGTGCTGTGACCACTTCCCTGGGGAGCCTGTTCAAGTGACCAATCACACTCTCAGAACCATTTTTGTTACGAGTGTACCTTCACATGCTGTTGTCAAACTGTGCCCTGGAATGTTGGGGTTTTGTTTGGGTTTTGGGTTTTTTTTTTTCCTATTTCTGTTTATTAGTAATTTGAGGCCAGACACTTTTGTAAGGATTCTGATGATAGTTGTATGTGGTTTTTCACATCACAAAGTTTCTGTCTCTGTCGACCTCTTAACGGGTGGTTTTAGGTTAGAGGCCAGAAGCTGACTAAGCTAAGGTCACTGGAGCCTCCAAGAAGTAGTTCCTATAGTGTAAGGAGAAGTCTGTTTCGCTGCTACCAAGCTGTACCAAGTCTGGAGATAGATATGGGGCAGACAGCCACTTTCATGACCACTATTCCCACTTCTGTCACAAGCACCAATGCCACAACTATATGTTTAAAAGTGAAATCTCAACTGTTTATTGTGAAGCCAAGAATAGCCTTGCATTCACTGAGGATGGTGATAGGCCATGTTGTTCTCCACTGTATCACAAAGTTCACCGCCAGCCTTTTGCGAACAGCATCAAGGAACTGGAACAAGAACGGCTTGTCCATGTTTTCCATGAGGCCTCATAAAATCTGTAAAATGAGAGGAAGAATAATTGCAGTGAGACATCTCTAGAGCTCACAGATGATTGAGAAGTAATGCATCTGTCTGGCCATTAGACACATGAAAAGCCTCTGCTTTCTCTTACATGCTCAAGCTGTGAGTCAGTATGAGCAGATTGTTTACAGTTTATTCACAACATGGAGTTGTGAACAAAATTCAAAACATGTGTGAGCATTCCTGCTCACACCCGAAGTACAAACTGACTTTATGGCTCTGCATATTACACTTTGGCATATCCAGCTGTTGTAAGGGTGCCAAGACTTTTTGTAGGAGTTCATTGTTAAAAGTATGTGCAAAGCTGTTTTAAAAATTACTTCCAGACAGTTCAAGAATATAGAGATGAATTCATAACAGAAATGGATGGTGTAACCCTAACGCACAAGAAACAGTTCTTCAGAAATGGTGCCTTTTGGTTGTGTGTAACAATTCATTTTAATCAGTGGCTAAACACACCAGCCCATGAAATTTCTGGGTTTTGCATCAGTTCAGTGTTAAATGATCTCTGTCTTTTAGGTCCATCTGATGTGTCAGCAATTATGAAATTCAGCAGGAGACCCACATGTCCTGATGCCTCAGTAGCAGCAAGTCTACCTACACCGCCTGTACCAAGGCACAGGAAGAGTCACAGCCTGGGAAACAAGTGGGTACTCCAGGCTGTCTCACGCTCAGACAATTTTACGCGTCACAAAGGTTTAAGATAGCAGCAGAACACTATGGTATTTGAGAAGACTCTGGTATTTGTCCCTTCCGTTTCTTGTATTACAGGAGTGCTTCAGGCTTTACTGTGTATTCTCTCGGTTTTCACCAGACACTTTGTTATTTTTGCTGACTCTATTCTCTGCTAGTGCCAGAGGTTGGCAGTACTTGAAAGCTGTGTATCCACTTTGGTCTGTGGATTCCTGGTGTGCATAACTGATTTTTTTTTTTTTCTTTTGTTTTTTAAACATCTTGCTAATATGTCTAAGGAAACTTACTAGCTGCTTGGCACACCTTATCATTCAAGAAAGTTGTGACCTTTTGCACTGTTTTACCTGTGTAATATGGATTACAAACATTTTTCTCTACCATTTACCCAGCTAAGTGAGAGCACCTGCTCCCCAGCTAAGGTTTCAGCATCTACCAAATTTCACAATTAACGGGTTAGGGAAAAAGAAGTCCATGTGTCTTGTCTAAGGCCATAGAGTGTTGATGTGTTAGTTCAGCTTAGTGAAGGACCACTAAGCAGCGGTTTAGCTGGGGTCTGCTTTTTCTGTTTTTCTACCTTTTCCTCCACCCAGGGTGTTCAGGTTTTGTACAGAGAAAAAAACTTCCCATTTGCAGAAATTTAATAATTGTTACTTACAAAGACCACTAAAATTTGAAACTTGTTTTGGTAGTCAAGGAGCATATGTACAGCAGAGGGAAAGTGTGAGCAGTACCGTTTAATTGCCTGCTACTCAGACTTTGCCTTATCAATAGGTTACTGAGTGGAAATATCAGGAGCCAAGGGTTGCTACTAGATGTCTTAAGAGGTTTTGCATTTTTCTCTTTCCAATTTTCCAGCATGATGTGTCAGTTCAGCGTAGTGGAGAGCAAAAGCGCCACCTTCCCGACGGAGAAGCCGCGCCACCTCCTGGATGACAGCGTCCTGGAGTCGCACAGCCCGGCCCGCAGCCACGCACTGAACTCGCTTTTCACCAATGGCCTTTCCATAGGTAGAGTCTGTGTGGGGAACTGACGTTCCTTCTTCTCTGTCCCAGTGCTCTGGAAACTCACAGAGATACCCCCAAAGTAGGGAATTAGGAAGATCATTAGCTCCTGTGCAAAGACTGGTCCCTTTCATGGAAGAAAGTAGATCAGAACTGCTGCTCAGCTACCTAGTCAACTTTATCTCAGCTTTCCTCAGTTACCTACTGATGGTTTTGGTAAAAGTGGCATGAAGGAAGATTGTCTTTGTATATGCTCTGTATGTGACACAGAGTGTTTGTCAGCTTTCATCAGGAAAAAAAAAAGTGCTACTGAGAAGTGGATATATATTTTGAAAGCTACCTTTTCACAAAGAAAGCTTTAATTTTAGCGATATATTTTGGAAGATGGGAGAATAGTTTAGCTGTGCTCTGAGACTTCAAAAGAAACATAAAATGAACTTGTGAAAGAGGATGATGACAATTACATTACGGTATTATAATTAATAAAATAATTATTATAATAAAAGCAAAGTGATTGAGAATCTGTGTTCTAAGCAAGAGAAAGCCATCTTCTAAGTGACTCAGGCTATTTCTAGAATAGGAAATAGACTGTGAAGGATAGCAGGTTACTTGACCAAGAAGAGTTTGACACTGAGATGATCTTTGAACTTCTGAAAATACAGGCACAGCTCACTGTGTTATACTGAGCATTAGAAGATCAGTCCTGGGGAAATTAAAACTGTGAGCTAAATAGCTGTGCCAGGGAAGGAGGGACAAATCGGTCATTGGCTTGGAAGAGAAATGGGGACTATCATTGTGAATGCTATCATATTGATTTGTTATGGCTCCTAGCAGCAGCATACAGCTGGCATATCCTCTGTTACAGGTGTGCTTGCTTATTGAAAACAATGATATCATGTCTAATCGACTTACAAAGATGTTGCAGTAGAAATATTGTCTTGCAGAGTAACTAGATTTTGTGTTCCTGAAGTGCTCAGCTTTTGAAGGAAAAGCAGCATAATGAAAATTAAAGTAACATGTAGATGTCTGCTATTTAAACACAGCAGTAACGATGACTTTGTTCATCAGTGAGCTATTATAAATGGGAAAGCTCTTCCAATTTTAGATTTTACCATGAACTCTAAAGACTTCAACTTTGAAACATGATTTGAGTAAGCAATTTCCATGGTACTATATAAAGATCATTCTGGTGGTCCACATACATTGGCTTTGTATTTTCCCTTGGGTGGTTTTCTTACTCCTTCTCTGTACTACTCTTTTTCTAGATAGCAGTGAAAGCTCAGAATTTAGTGAGGAGCTGCCGTCAGGGCTTGAAAGGTGAGTTAGTCTTCATGTACACTCACTGAGCACTCCACAGACTTAGCTAAGAAATTCATGAATGATCCCTAACATAGGTAAGCCCTAAATCAACAGTTATTTTTATCAAATTATTGATTAGTTAGGAAAAATTGGCAAACTTTTTGAAATAAAGGACTGTAAAGTTATTGTGGTTTTCTTCCCATGGACCTGAAAAGATTGGGAACTATCTCTGTCATGTTTACCAAACCCTAACTGTTGAAGTCTCAGACTGGAATCTCCCTCATCAGATATTTGCATTCACAAACAGGGGTCGTTTATATGCCACGCTGGGGCCTAACTGGAGGGTACCGATCCGGAATTCTCCTAGGAGTCGAAGCTGTGTCTACAGGTACAGTTCAGGGTCTGCCTTGCTCAGTGTATGGTGATAAACTTTCATTTGGGTCTCTACGCTTTCCTAGCATAATGTATTTTGTGTCCAAATGTATCCTTGTATGACCATATCAACTTATGGGAGTCTTCCTCTCCTGCTTGTAAAAATTCCTATTAATGCTAAAGCAGGGGTATGGCCCATTGAGATGAAATTCAGTTTAGCTATTGATTTAACTAATTATATCTGGCTTCCATATTGCAGAAAACTAGTGTTTACTTTGGGTTTTGTGACATTACAGAAGCAGGTTTGTCATGAAGGCCATCTTTGCCTTCTATGACAAATAATGATGTTAGAAGGATACCTTTTTGACCCTTTCTCACAATTTATTTCCTGATTTGCAGGACAGCTACCCATAACATCTGTTTGTGTCAGAGAGCTATAGTATGATGTGTTGGTTTTGTACAGTAAAGAGGTGTTACCTTGGACCCCGAGTAAGAGAGGGAACATCTGCAATGTCATACGTAGCAGGCACTCCCAGTGTTGCTAGTCACTAAGACATGGACTTTTCAGAAACAGGTAATCCATTTACAGCCCAAAGAGAGGTGACGTGGAAAATTGTATATAGTTAGAGGAATAAAAATCATTCATTGCATCCATAGCTGACCTGGACTTGATGAATTCTGTGGCAGTGAGAAGTGAAGTAAAGAAAACAGGGCCCTGAACCAGTATTCTGCAACTACTGAGATTTAGCTGGAGTTTAAATCCAGTCAGTTTTTATTTTGTATAAATTAGTTTGCTTCAGCCATTGTAGAAATGTTGATATAATGTGTAAATGTAAGTACAGCCATTTTAGTTGAGCTAGTAACATCTGATAGCAGCACAAGTTAGAAGTTAGCCAATAATAAAAATGCATACATTGTAAGTAAGTGAAGGAATAAATTTTGGAACAATATTTCAGCTAATAATACCTGCTTCTGGAAAACAGTCTCTTAACAGGTCTATGGTAGATTTCTTTCAAAAATGTATACAAGCTAGAAACAAAATATAAGAAGATAAAAATGTGAAAAGCCTATTAAATCCACAAAGAAGAATTATTCCCTGAAATAATTTTTTTTTATGTTTATCCACCGTCAAGTAATTCTAATGCTTGCATTCATTCTTCCTTTTCTGGAATCTTCTACTGCTTCTGTCAGAAAACTAGAATTGGCAAGAATACACATTAGCACAGACAAGGCAATTCCATTTAATTGAAGAAGATGCACCTGCCAGTTTGAAGTGTTGTTCTTGCATAGGTGGTGTTGCTGTGTATGTCACTTTCAGCAGCATGTGTTTATATGACAGTATCATACTTGTTCATAGACAGGATAGTGTTCCTTTCACAACTGAATGGTAGATCATTATTAGACGTGATTTAGTTGGCTCTGGTAAACTTCATCGGCCTTTATATTTATAAGAATATCAGGGCTGTGATCACATGGCAATGAAGAGAGGTTAGCAGCAGATAATTCTAACAGATCATCATCTACCAATCACTCTTTGGTTGTTATGTTCTTAATGGCTGTTTACATTTCTAACTTAGCCTGTACTTGGGTTCTTTCAGTTGTAGCACTTTTTCACTGTTGTATGTAGAAGCTCTATGTTCGTCCTGGGAAAGGAAAAAAATATTTTAATCACTGTACAATAAATTATTTGGCATTGCTATGTAGTTTTCCCAACTTTTTTTCCAATTAGCCAAGGTAAGTTCCTACATTATTTTTTGATAGCTAAAGTTTATTTTAAGATAAAATTACATTTGTGGGAGCTCTTATTGCCAAAATTTTAAGCCATAAGTTTCCAGAAATCCAGATAATTTCTGTAATTTACCAGAATAAAATAGAAAATTGCCTATTTTCCCTTTGACTTTGGGCCTCAATATTTATTCTGTTTTGTTTTATTTTTTCATGTCTAAGCCCCCAGAGTAGAACCTTTTGTTGATTTGCTATTTTTCAAAGATGCTGGTTCCTAATTTATATCTAGGTCTGGAAAATACATATTATAGAGTCAAGTATCAGATGATACAATACATGTAAGGCAATGCAGGAAAAATATATTTAGAGCTAAATTATATTGCTTGCTTCTTGTCCTTATTTGTTTGTTCAAATACAGATGGCAATGTTTTCTCTCTCCAGCCCAGCAGGGGCCTGCAGCTGCACACTAGGTAGTTCCACAGGAGTCATTACCATGGAAGGGCCATTAAGAAGAAAAACATTGCTCAAAGAAGGCAAGAAACCTACCGTAAGTGATTCTAATTCTTCCTGTAATTCTAATTCAGTAGTGGCTGTTTTAATTTCCAGGATTAGATTAAACCTGTAGCTTGATACCACACAAAACAATGTTCCTTGTTATTATCAATTGTAAAATCATTTTTTGTTCTAACTGGGTTTTTAACTGGGTTATAACAAGGTTGTAACCTTTGTATGTCATTTGATCTACAGCAGTTTTGCTTCTCCCTGCATTTGCAAGTAATGTCTCTAGGTCGTGACAGCAGAGCAAGAGTAAAGCAGCTCTATAAATCAGCATGCATTTCTGTGAGGGCAGAAATTTAGTATCGTGGTGAAATGGGAAGGCTGCAGGACATCCACCCATAGCACTAAAGTCATGGTAGTTCATACTTAACCTAAATTCACAAGTTTCACATGATTCTGGTCCTACACATTTTGTAATTTTTTTGTTTTCTGTAGAGTTCATTGATATTTTTTATGTGTAACCCTACTGTTCAGTGCTAAAAGATTGGAAGGATTGAGAAGATGTCATCTCAATAAATTTTATTGATCAAATGCAGAAGTCTAAGATCTGTCCAGTAGAAGGCAGCACACTATTTTGTTGTGAAGCAATTGGTCACAGCCATCCATCCAAATTTAGGTAGCTGGGATGATTTACACCAGGAGACACTCTTTATCTAACTCTCCATTCCTTGCTTCTGAAATTAACTTTGGTAGCACTTGGACTTGCTTGTGAATAGATGTTTGAAATGTCAGACATATGCAGAGTTTTTCCTAATTTTTTTCCTTTCTGATTCAGCTCTCCTCATGGACTAGATACTGGGTTATGCTTTCAGGATCAACTCTTCTGTACTTTGGAGCAAAATCGTTAAGAGGCACTGAAAGAAAACATGTAAGCTTTAAATTTGTTCTAAAATCAAAAATTGCGTATTCGTAAGTAGATCTGGAAGGGTGCTTGAAGTGTACTTGCTGTTCCAACCTAAGCCATATGTCCGCACAACATTTACAGTCAAAAGTTAATCCCTAGTACAGTCTCAGCTGTGACTGACTTGTATGTCTCTTCCAGTATAAATCTACACCTGGTAAAAAAGTCTCCATTGTGGGCTGGATGGTGGCACTACCTGACGACCCTGAGCATCCTGATATTTTCCAGCTAAATAACCCTGACAAAGGTAGATGTTGCAGGATGGACATTGTCTGCATTATATATTTCTGTGACAGGAAGTAGATTAATCTCTGTTAATGAGTTTGCAGATTACAGAACTTGCAGTGGCACTCATTTAAAGACTGAAGAGGGAGATTTTCAATACACAATTTTCAAAGGAGGGTACAAATTAAATTGAACATATTTCTACGATATGCTGTGGTGCTTCTGTGGTGCCTACAGAGGTATTGCTGTGTCTTGACAGTTACTGTAAGTTTTGCAGAAATTGCCCAACCAATATGAGATTGCTGCATGTCCATGTACCTGTATACCCTGATCTTCAAGTTTCCAAACAGCTTTCTTAAAATTGTCAATATCAAATCTTGACTTACACTGAGGCCAATTAAAATATTGTGAAAATTCTTCAAACATCAAATTGTTTACCAAAAAAAGCCTTTTAAGTAATTATTAATTACTTTTTAATAATTAATTTTGAAATGCCATAACTCTTCTGCCTTGATTAAACTTAAAAAACTTCAAAAGATCAGAAAGCCCCTGGAGTTATTTTGCACTTTGAGTGGTTACATAGAGATTTTTGAGGCTTCCTTCACTTTTCATGTTTTCAACTTTGGTGCTGGACATGGATTTGCATCTACTGTGTGAAGTGCATCTCTTGGGTGTTGACTAAAATGCCTAAAGTATTTGATTGCAAGAAACAATTTACAAAATAACGAGGCATAGAGGAAACTCGCAATAAGACATTGGAGAAAACTAAGTTCACAGATATCAAAAACATTCATAAGAAGTTTGGCAGTAACCACAACAGTCTTAATGAGAAGAAAGCCAGGACTAAATTAGATGTGACCTAAGTGGTCTTTTCTGTGACTGTGATTTGGCCTCTCTGCCTTTACACTCCTCTTAGCTTTGCAGGCCACATATGTTCTCATACTCCCTTTACCCAAGGATTGTTGGATAACACGCCTCACATGGTCTCTCTTATGTGAGCAACATCCTGTTTGAGGATTTGAGGCGCAAATTAATTTAACAGTTTACTTCAGGACTTTGGCCTCTGCACAGAAATGATAATCCGTCGAAACTACATGTCTGTCTGCGAATTTAGAGCTTTTGATTTTCTTATTTTTGTAGGCAATGTTTACAAGTTCCAGACTGGTTCAAGGTTTCATGCAATATTATGGCATAAGCATTTGGATGATGCATGCAAAAGCAACAAGCCTCAGGTAAGGTTGTGAAACTTATTTCTACCCACTTCTTCATATTTTCCAGAAAATCCTTTCTAGAAAAGATACCTCTTTCCAATCTGTGTGCACACACAGTCCTGTGGGGACAGACATAATTCCTTATTTTGTACATTGATCCAGTTTTTCAATAGGATGAAAAAAATTATTTAAAACTACAGAATTCCCACCTAATCAGGATTTGTGCAGGTCTAGCTATAGGTTTGGTACCCTAACCTCTACACTCACTGCTTCAAGTGAGGTAACCCCGCTTCAGAAGGGGCTTTCTCATGGATGAAGAAAGCAAACATGCTAGCATTTACTCCAGTGGCTGGGTCTGTAAGTGCCATTGAAGAGAGTGTCCTATAAAATGCTATGTTTGTCCTTTATATAGCAGCCTCATTCTTCTCTTGAGGAAAATGTTCATTCTGAAAAGGATTTCCAAATGTTATAGTAATAGGATGCTGATCCATATAGGACCTAAAACAGAATGCAGCTCGAGAATCTTCTTTACTCACATACCTCCCATGCATACTGGTGACTTCTTAGAATACTTTGGCTGGATTTGGTCCATGAATAGAAAAATCATTTGAGCATTTATCTTTCCTTTCACTTATGGGGTTAGCTCTCTTTTGGGCCCGTTTGGGACCGATTACACTTTTCATGTTGGATAATAAATGGTTAGCCCACTCTTATTTTGTAACCTTGCCGTTTCCCAATGCCGTAATAGGCTCAGGGGCATTATACTGCTGAATAATTTACATTCTCTTCCAGGTACCTGCTAATCTAATGTCATTTGAATAATTTGCTCTCCTACCTGGTGCAACTTCAAGTGCCAAACTGAAGAAACAGGCTATTGTTCTCTAAGGAGGAAGAGGAGAATGGTTTTCCTGACATGAGCCAGCCACAAATATTTCAGCACTTTCCTATGTAACTTGAAAGTGATTCTGACACAGCTTTTAAAAGCAGAAAGTGAAAGTTGTCCTTAGGACCAGATATAGTCTCATGCACTGAGTGAAAGCAGGCAAGTTAGATGGACAGAAGATTAATCCTGTCTCCTGCAGGATTCTAGAGCCCTCAACTTTTCGTGGTCAGAGACTGCCATGAACTGATGTTTGACCACAAACTGAACATCGTATCTTCTGCCTATTCTTTTTTAAATGGTTCTTTTTATTGTTAAGCTGCTTTGTGTGACTGAAGAATATTTGGCCCATGTTGGGTTTCAATTCTTTCTAATGCACAGAATGATTGACAGTGTTAACTCGCTGCAAAGCGTCAATTAGAATAGAAAATTGTGGAACAACATTTTTATAATCTAAGTGCACTGAGTTGTTTGGCAATGTGGCTGCCTCAGATTTTGTATCAAATCTCTGGACAATTCTGCTGTTCACATTTGAGCTATTTGGGAAAAATGTATTTTGGCACAGGACAGTTGGTTTTCTTTTCATTCAGTTATGTTACTCAGGAATGCCCTGACAATGGATTTAAGGCTGTTTAAATTTATGTTGTCCTAAAAGTCGTCTTTCATTCTCTTACTAGTGGCATAGTTGCTTACAAGTTTGGTTTTTTCTTCAGTCTGAACGTTGTTCATCTTAAATCCCTTGGTACAGGGAAGCAGGTCATCCGGTGTTAGGTATCACAAGGCCCTGGCTTCTCAGAATGATTCCATATCATTGTTTCTGTTCTCTCTTTCTGTGGATGACTCGGCTCTGCTCAATTCCAGTACACGATGCACCTTTATGACATATAGTACTAGCACATTGTACTGCTATTATGAAATCATGATGGCAATGAAAGCTAGGCGAGACTGTCTGACAGTGGAGCAAGTACAAAGAAGCTTCCACACCAGTGTCCGGGGGGTGGGGGGGGCGGGGGCGGGCGGACGGAAGAGAATGTAACTGAGCCTTCTCCTCTGAAAGAACTCTCTCTACATCCATAGCTGTATCCCTGCTATGCCCTAGCACTCCTGTGGTCAGAGTTTTTTTCTGTTCCCATGCTAAGTTCAGCGCTTTTTCTGTTGGAAACTCTTTTGCCATAAGGCATCAGTATTCAGACTTCATCAAGCACCGGAAAACCTCTTCTGAGTTTCCTAATATTGCATAGAGGAGAAATTTGCAAGCCAACCTCTAGCGTACAAACCATGAAAAAAATGGGAGTCAGTTTAATTGAACAGAGCCTATATTAGAACAAGCTCCCTGGCATTATCAGTATTTATTCTGTGGACTTGCATGATTTTCTAAATTTTGATTTTGAAACTTCGCTAACAACAACAACAAAAAAATACCTGTATTGTTAAATGTAGGTCAACTGTAACTTTTGTGTTATTTTAAGTGTTCATGTTACAATCCTGAGAATGAAGCCTAATACATACCAGTTTTTCAAGAAAACCAGTTGCTGACGACAACTGCATTTAGATCCTGGGACATGTGAAAGTGTATGTAAAGTCGACAAAGTTTCTTTGGTAGCTCAGGAGTTGCGTGAAAAAGAGTGGCAATGCAATATATACCTTTTTTTCTCCTTTTTTGCTAAATTAAGACAACTTTGAACTAGGAAAAACATCAGTATCTGCAAGGGCAGAGCATCCAATTCCATTAGAGACAGTGTAGAAGCTTTTGAATGTGGTAAAATCCTGTCACCATTAAATTACTTCAGACTGTTAGAATATGATATAATCTGAATTATTCTGCACCTGTGGACTTTTGTGATTAGTTATCAGTGAGATTATTCATGACGATGCAAGTGTTAGATGGACTGCCATTTTAATGAGTGTGCCACCTATACCATGTGTATTGTGTGTTACTAGCATTCACGGGGTTTGAACCATGTGCATAATGGTGATCAAAATGATGACACACTAACCAAAACAGAACTGTTCAAGTCAAGAGGTTTTTTTAAAGTTACTTTATTAGTAGCCCTTTCCCCTTAAAAGGGAATAACCTGATCTGTCTTAAATATAAGCTAAATTTAAAGTGGAACACTTATTGGCATGAAATGTACATACATTAGAAGCATGTAAATACCTAATAATTTCTAATGTGATGTAGTGGAAGTGAACACCAGTAAGGACTTGTGACCTTTTTTCCAGCGTATTGCAAGTGAGATAAACTAATGGATGTTGTAACAACTTTCAATAATGTTTAACAAGCCTCCCTTGGAAAGAACAATAACTGGTGACTGATACAGTAGCGATAGAATGAGCCTGTACACACTCAGAATTTAATGGCTTTTAGAATTTAAGGGTCTCTAAAGTGTTATATATGTTATCGTATGTACAAGAGGCAGAGTGTTCTAGCCTTCAAAAATATACTTTTACTCAAAATTACGAGGCATAGAGCCTGTTGGAGAAGTTACAAAAGTGTCCATTTTCACTTGCTTGTAAAACAGATTCCCAACTAGAAAGGAAGCATCTTTGCCAGAAACCATGATGGGCCCCAAAACAGTGTGACATGAATGAAAGGCAATATTTATGAATGATTCTTACACCCAGTCATTTGTCACTGACAGAAGATGAATCTGTGGAGAAATTAAACCCTTCAATCCTATTCAGTCCTCAAATCCTACTCAAAACCTTGGAATTTGGAAATATGTCAAAAGCAATTTGAATTCTCTCACACTACTATCATTTGAATGTAAAAAGCATTTATAGAAGAAAGATTAACATAGCAAGCAATAGTTTTACTCAATAGGCAGGTAAACATCTTTTCAGTATAGCACAATTGTGAAATTTCTGCACAATATAAAAAAATTCAGAATGATGGCAGTGTAAGAATATTATTAAAATATCTTAAACCAATTTTAAATGAGTTTTTAGTATTAAACAATTTGTAGCTGCTGATTTGAGTTTTTATGCTGTCATTTGGTACCATTTGCTGTCATCTGGTACTTTTAATGTGAATTGAAACCTGCTATTGAAACACAACATACTGCGTATCAGTACTGATTAATACAGCATTGTCACAAAAATATCACAAACCATACAAGTTTTCATCCATCAAAGAGAATAACTGCAATAGTTGTGTAAAAATAAACATTATCTCAGAATTACTGTTTTCAGAATTGTGAAGATATAAAATGTATGTAGACAATATTATTAATTTATTAATGTGCAATTTTGATGTAATTCAGTGCCAAAATGCACGTTTTTCCAAATAGCACTAAAACTGAGGCAAAGAAAGTAGTTTTCAAATTGCGACTTATTTGTCACATTATAATGTAAACCAATTTCAACATTTTGGTTTGTTTTGTGTGAAAACCGTTGCACTATTTTTGGCTGTATTTTCCAGCAGTCCACTGCATGCCATTTGTGTAAGGATTCTTTCTATGATTCTTGTGAACTGTCTCACCCATAATAACCCTGGCGTTGGAATCTAGGTTTTTGGCAAAGTATTTTGTTACCTCAGTCTTGTATCAAGTTGCTGTATTTTTCAGTTTGTTACATTGATAATGATTGTTTCACTAATTAAATACTTTAATGTAAAAAAATGTTTGTTTACTTCAACAGCAATTGCATTTGGTTGTAAGTCTAAAAATGTGAAGAGCATGTACGCTATTAACAATAAAATATTCTGAAAAGAATAGTGAAGGTATAGAAGGAACATTTTAGCTCAAAGGCAGCAAGCATGTTGTATTTGTGAATGAATGGTAATACAGTTGAACAGACTTTATAGTGCACAGTGGGTAGCCATTTAATAGTATAAATACAACAGAATCCAAATTTCCAACAGAAAATTGAAAAACCTCCAAATTTGCAGCTCTTTCAAGTGGGATTTGGAAAGTCCAAAGAAGTAGAGACGGACCTATCCTATTGTTTTCCTAAGAAATGTATTTTATCACTGCCAAATTTGCATCTTGACTTGGACAGCAAGGTAAATTTCTTTGCACTTACAGTTAAACTTTATTTACACACTTGGATTCTCAACTCCACCCACTGAAATGGACAGGGAAAAAAATATTTCATCCACTAATAAAATGATCTGCCCTGCATTGCACAGTATATCAGTGTAGACGTGTAATAATATCTTCAGGTATTAAAATCTGAAATTTCCTTTCTGATTTCAGTGATGAAATTAAGGTTCAGTCAGAATTGTGAAACCCTGAGTACAGCTGACAGGGATAGCCTAGCAATCAGATTTCAGTCGAACTTTCTCTTGGAAAAGATCAATGTGGAAATATTGACCAGTGTCCATCTTCTTTGATAACTTCTCTTCTTACGTGTATCATTCTTCTCTTGATCCCCATGTGTAAGAAATCAGGAAAGGCAGGCAAGAGACTGGCATGGATGAGTCAAGACCTGCTGGTCAAATTAAAGGGCAAGAAGGAAATGCACAGGCAGTGGAAGCAGGGACAGGTATCCTGGGAAGAGTATAGGGACATTGCCCGGTTGTGTAGGGATGGGGTCAGGAAGGCTAAGGCGCAGCTGGAGCTGAACTTGGCAAGGGATGCAAAGAATAAGGAGGGCTTCTATAGGTACATCAGCCAGAAAAGGAAAGTCAAAGAAAGCGTACCCCCCTGATGAACACGACTGGCAAACTGGTAACAACAGACGAAGAGAAGGCTGAGGTACTCAACAGCTTTTTTGCCTCAGTCTTCACTGGCAATCCCTCTTCCCACACCTCTCGAGTGGATGGACCGCAAGGCAGGGACTTGGGGAGCGAAGTCCCTCCCACTGAAGAGAAGATCAGGTTTGAGACCACCTGAGGAACCTGAACATGCGTAAGTCTATGGGACGTAATGAGATGCATCCCAGAGTCCTGAGGGGAATTGGCTGAGGTAGTTGCCAGGCCCTTCTCCATGATATTTGAAAAGTCATGGCAGTCAGGTGAAGGCCCCAGAGATTGGAAAAAGGGAAACATTGCACTCATTTTTAAAAAGGGAAGAAAGGAGGACCCTGGGAACTACCGACCTGTCAGCCTTACCTCTGTGCCTGGGAAGATCATGAAGCAGATGGTCCTAGAAGCTATGTTAAGGCAAATGGAGGACAAGGAAGCAATTTGAGACAGCCAGCATGGCTTCACCAAGAGCAAGTCTTGCCTTACCAAGCTAGCGGCCTTCTATGATGAAAGCGGCCTTCTATGTCTACACCAGTAGACAAGGGAAGAGCTATGGATGTCATGTATCTGGACTTCTGTAAGGCCTTTGATGTGGTCCCCAAAAACATCCTTCTCTCTAAATTGGAGAGATATGCATTTGATGGATAGACTGTTTGGTGGATAAGGAATTGGCTGGATAGTCACATCCAGAGAGTAGTGGTAAAAGGCTCAATGTCCAGATGGAGATCAGTGATGAGTGGTGTCCCTCGGGGTCCATATTGGGACTGGTACTGTTTAATATCTTCATCAATGACATAGTGGGATTGAGTACACCCTCAGCAAATTTGCAGATGACACCAAGCTGAGTGGTGCAGTTGACATGCTTGAGGGATGGGATGCCATTCAGAGCGACCTGGAGAAGCTCGAGAAGTGGGCCCATGTGAACCTCACGAGGTTCAACAAGGCCAAGTGCAAGGTCCTGCACCTGGATTGGGGCAACCCCCAGTATCAGTACAGACTGGGGGATGAAGGGATTGAGAGCAGCCCTGCCGAGAAGGACTTGGGAGTACTGGTGGATGAAAAGCTGGACATGAGCTGGCAATGTGCGCTCGCAGCCCAGAAAACCAACCATATCCTGGGCCGCATCAAAAGAAGCATGGCCAGCAGGTCGAGGGGGGTATTCTCCCCCTCTACTTTGCTCTGGTGAGACCCCACCTGGAGCACTGCATCCAGCTCTGGAGTCCTCAGCACAGGAAAGACATGGACCTGTTAGAGCAGGTCCAGAGGAGGGCCACAAAAACGATCAGAGGGCTGGAACACCTCTCCTGTGAGGAAAGGCTGAGAGAGTTGGGGTGGTTCAGCCTGGAGAAGAGAAGGTTCCAGAGAGACCTTATTGCAGCCTTCCAATACTTAAAGGGGGCTTATAAGAAAGACGGAGACAGGCTTTTTAGCAGGGCCTGTTGCGATAGGACAAGGAGTAATGGTTTTAAACTAAGAGAATGTAGATTCAGACTAGGTGTAAGGAAGAAATTCTTTACAATGAGGGTGGTGAAACACTGGCGCAGGTTGTCCAGAGAAGTGGTAGATGCCCCATCCCTGGAAACATTCAAGGTCAGGTTGGATGGGGCTTTGAGCAACCTGCTGTAGTTGAAGATGTCCCTGCTCATTGCAGGGGGGTTGGACTAGATGACCTTTAAAGGTCCCTTCCAACCCAAACCATTCTATGATTCCTCCATTCAAGGTAAATAAGTTCAACATTATGACTTGCAAAGAAGGTGCTTTAATTTCTGCAGAAACATAATTTCTTGAGCAGTTGCCTCAGAGATAAATTAAATGTTACCTAATATGAAGGTGAGAGCAAAACAAGCTCATATAAAATGGCTACTGTTAGAGCTGAAAAAGAAAGCACATACCCCTTTCCTGAAATGGATTCACTTTCCTGTTATCCCCTAGAAACAGGAAGACTGTTTCAAGACTTTATTACTTTGTAGTCTTGGAAATCACTTGGATCTATACAAGTTTCCTCCAGGGTCCTGTCCAGTGTTTCATTGTAAATATTTTATAAGGGAAGCATCAACAAGTGTCTCTTACATCTACCAAATGGTTCTTTTCACTGATAACATCAGTTTAAATGGGAAAATTGATTGGAATTCCGCTCCTCCTCATAGGCAACAGGATAGAAAATAAACAAAGTGAACTCATTAGGAAGGAAAAGCAACAATCTCTATGTTCTAGATTGCCATTACTATTATTATAGAGGCAAATTGCAGGGGAGAAATAGGACTACTTTCTGCATTGCAGTTTTTCACTGTAAGGTATCATGCTTTTGTGATTCAATACCCAAAGATGAGTACTGAAGAGCTCATTAAATGCTTATTATGTCCAAGCCTCTTGTTTTGTACCACGGGAGAGAAAAATCAAAACGAAATCTTTAATAAGTTTGTTCCTACTTTAGATGTCAGGCTGTGATAGGTATGTAAGTGATGGCGCTGGTAAGTTGCATTAATTTTTCTTCTGCAATCAGTAATGGTTGTTGTGGTATTTCCATAGCTGTGGTCTATTACTGTGAACATTTGTTCATCAAATTCTGAAAATACACCAGACATTTGCTTAGGGGGAATATTGGGGGGGGGGGGGGGGTGGGGGGGGGATGGTCAAAGTT
>VYZW01035454.1:3580-13889 GCA_013401315.1 Balaeniceps rex | reverse complement strand
CATTTCCAGAGCTAATTCCTTATTAACAGGAAACCTTCCATTGGCTATTTCATTGCTGACTTGGAAGGCCAGTAGCAACCGCTCCCGGTCTGTCTCACCTTTGGCCTGGCTCCGAAAATATAGCCTAAAAAGCAGAGAGGATTATGAAGGTAAAAAGATACTGTGAACTGAAAGTAGAGGTGGGAACTTTAATCAAGGTGAGTAAAAATAATTTTTTTTTCCCCCTCCTTCTCCAAAGTGAACTTTGTGTATTGCAGGGGTACTGGACAGAGATTTGGAAGCTGAGGTGCTTCTGTTATGAACAAGATCTAGGCAAGGAGGCTCAAAACATGCTTTCTAGCTTTGGAAGCTATTTGAATTCTGAGTGCCAACTACTTCAAGACAGTGAAGCCTTATTAAACACAGGTAAATCAGTGTCCGTCCGTCCTCATGAAGCATAAACAGGCAATATTTAAGATACAGCCTTCTCTGCTTGTCACAGAATATAGAACTGCCTCTGCTGTACATATATAAACTTCTACATGACAGCCTTATAGACTTGTTATTTTTGCCAGCTTTGTTTTGATCACTTACACTGATATTAAAAAAGTCTTTGGTTTGCTTCAGCAGGAAATAAGAGACCCAATTAGCAGGCTTTATTTCAAAAATTGAAGAAGCATTCTTGTAAATCAAAGCTTCCTACTATTTTTTATTCCCTTGAAGACACTGGCTTGGGGAATGCTTCCCAGAACCACTCCTCATGCATGCCTCTTTACAGCCCACACCATCTAATTCAAATATTAATTTACAGCTGCATCTATGACTATATATTCCACAATACCACACAAGATAGTCATTCCAGTGGATCAGTTTGTTTATTTTAATGTCAATCTAAGATTAACACCAACGTTAGGACCATACTGACCTTACACATGTCTTATCAGAGTCCTTGGTGTTAGAACAGCCCAACCTTGGAAAGACCTTATCAAAACATCCTTGCTGTCCAGTCTAGGCACATTCCAGTCCAACAAAATAATACTGCAAAGTTTCACTCCTGAAACAAATACTGTGTTCTGGGTCAAAAGAAGTAACTTCTGCTTCCACCTCTGTTACACCAACTAACAAAGTTCACAGGAATTTTTTTCCACCACTACAGTCAACAAATCATACGTTCAATACAGAACTTGGTCTCTTTTTGATTTTGAGGTGGCCTTTGTTTTGCCCTAAGCAGAATTCACATGCAGAAAGCCATTCCTTGTTCTCATACACAACTCTCCATTCACTGTAATACAGAATTCCTGTCTGTATTATAAATGATGAACTTGCTCCAGTTTTTGGTTTAGATTTTTGTCTCGTACTTTCATTCTCTACTCTCTCTTGTCATCTAACTTTTAACATTTCTTTCTTTATAAAAGTCTAGGCACTGCTACTACATGTCTCCCCTACAGCTTGTGCCATTTAGAACATCATTTTTTTATCTTCTTCATCTTTGTGATTCTTCACTTAATTGCAAGTTTCAGCATATTTGTTTTCACTGGTGATTTTTCCCCAAGGTTTCTCTTCCTCTCACCTAGCATGCATTATTTAATTATGGTTTAGGATCTAGGCAGATGAAATTGTGCCAAGTATGTCTTATTGTGCTACAGCTGGTTCTTAACCCATTTTAAGTCTACTATGCTACTGCAAAGTGTTTTGGGTTTTACCTCTAGGCCATATACCCTCTTTTACACATGTACCACACACAAAAGTCATTGTATCTCATGTAGGATTTAAACACATCTTAGATAAAATAGTTTTGGCATTAACAGTACCATAAGTTACTGGCCATCTACAGAGATATATCCAGTCTAGAAACATTTAATTAACAGCAGTAGCGAGGCCAACCAACAAAGTACAGTACCTGTTCTTATAGGTCAACTTCACAATTCTTGTGCCACCTTCATATTTCCCGGGATGCAATTCTTTTAAGGCTTGTTCCCATTTAGAAATGACGTCACAGATCTTTAAAAAATATCATAGAGAGAGGAGAGACAAACTGAGGTGAAATGTATAGTCAAGGCTTGAGGGGAAAGTAAGTGAAAAAAGGTATTGTGGAACACGGAAGATAAAGAAATAGACTGGATCAGCATAAACATAGCCAAAAGTGGCAAAACAACTCCTTTTTCTATTACACAGTATGTAAAAATTGAAGTGTTTCAACTGAAAACTTCAGGTCTAATCTGCAGGGGGACATCTGTAAGTGAATTCTGGTCTGGTAGCAACTCTGTGGCTGTGTCTATGTTAGCAAGTAGCAAAGCCCAAGAGGAGCAGATCTGCACAGTGAAACACGTGTTCCTAAGGCTCTATGCCCACACTATGAGGTTCAAAGGGGTTTTCCTTTGGACTAGCTTTAATCTGATCAAATGGCCTGAAAGCCCACTACTATGTTGGATCACATCTCCCAGTTCATGTTTCGCGTAAAAAGAATCCGTTTCAGGCTCTTTAAGGTTGCTCCTTAATGTGAATCAAAGCATGGTTAATAGGAATGTTTGGTAGGTTTGCTTCAAAAGGGCCCTCCTGAGCCAAACTAAAACACTACTGTATCCTCTGAATAGCAGCTGTCTACATGCTTGGCTAAACCAAACCCTTGGATGTGAATGTCCAAACTTTGGGAACATTTGGTCCTAGATTCCAACTTTGTAGCTCAGACATATTTTTGGTAATAGCATGGTTAATCTCTTTGGTTCCATTCAGCTTCTCTCGGTTATTCCAGTCCTTTTACAAGTGGTCTAATAAAGGCCCCTAATTCTGTTTTGATAGTGTCTCAATAAAAGAGAAAAAATAAAATGTGAACATAAGAAGCGACATGAAATACATAATCAGGTATCCTAATCTTCTCTTAAGAAGCTATTGAGGTTGCCTTGGCAAATAAATAATAACCAGTTAATAACCAGTAAAAATGATGCCTTTGATTGTTTCAAGCTCCTTCGTTTACTCTAATATCTCATCTCTCCAAATGGTGGTTCAATTAACAGCAAAACTCCAGATTGTCTGACGTACATCAGGCCATGAATGCGACGTATGTAATTTGGCACTGTCTGTGGTAGTTTCCTCTTCAAACCATCTAATTTAAAGTTATTGGCATCTTCTCCATCCGTTGCCCAATGTGAAATTTTACACTGTGTAAAACTGAATGTTTATGTTCCTTACAGGTATCAGGGCCTCTTCAAAGTTGCCACTACCATATTCCTCCATCAATGCTGTACAACAAGTTATTCTCTCAGATTTGTACCAAAATCTGATGTGTCTCATTCATGGCCACTAGCCTGCTCGCTTAAGGCAGTCATCCAGCTGTAGCATGGGTGAAAATCTCCATAGGAAAGACACAGATGTTCATACTTCACCTGCTTTCCTTTTCCCTTGTTCTGAGGCACTCCTCTCTTTTTTAAAGTGAAGGCATACTCAGTAAAGCTTTCTCCCCTAAGTACACTCATCAACAATGAAAGCCTGAGTTATCTGGAGATAGCAAGGAGATACTTTATAATCCAAATAGATAAGATTTATATAGACATGCCAAGAGACTCACAGCCCAACGTAAATTTGTCTCAAATAGAACTGTCACATTTGATGTTAGCTGTGATACCTGATCATGCTAGCTAGCTCAGTCATGTTTTAATTTTGTAGTCAAGACAAATTAAACTTTAATATGTGCTAAAATCTGAGTTAAAGACTTTTTAAAAATTGACCAACTTATCACTTACTAAAACAGAATGTGCTTTGTCTTAACTAGTATCTCAGACTAAACTGAGCTAATTATAGAATCATAGAATCACTTAGGTTGGAAAAGACCCTTAAGATCATCAAGTCCAACTGTAAACCTAACACTGCCAAGTCCACCACTAAACCATGTTCCTAAGTGCCACATCTACCCATCTTAAATACCTCCAGGGATGGTGACTCAACCACTTCCCTGGGCAGCCTGTTCCAATGCTTGACAACCCTTTCCATGAAGAAATTTTTCCTAATATCCAATCTAAACCTCCCCTGGCACAACTTGAGGTCATTTTCTCTTGTCCTACCGCTTGCTACTTGGGAAGGAGACCAACACCCACCTCACTACAGCCTCCTTTCAGGTAGTGGTAGAGACCGATAAGGTCTCCCCTGAGTCTCCTTTTCTCCAAACTAAACAACCCCAGTTCCCTCAGCCGCTCCTCATAAGACTTGTTCTCTACACTCTTCTCCAGCTTCCTTGCTCTTCTTTGGACAGGCTCCAGCACGTCAATGTCTTTCTTGTAGTGAGGGGCCGAAAATTGAACACGCTATTCGAGGTGTGGCCTCGCTAGTGCTGAGTACAGGGGAACAATCACTTCCCTACTCCTGCTGGCCACACTATTTCTGATACAAGCCAGGATGCTATTGGCCTTCTTGGGCACCTGGGCACACTGCTAGCTTATATTCAGCCGGCTATCGACCAACACCCTCAGGTCCTTTTCCACCAGGCAGCTTTCTAGCCACTCTTCCCCAAGCCTGTAGTGTTGCACAGAGTTGTTGTGACCCGAGTGCAGGAATTAATCTCTCAGCTCTGAATACTAATCTAGACAGACAATACCCAAGTGTATTTGATCTTGCTGCATTAAGAAAAGTTTATTAGCCATTTAGCAGCTCTTCAAAGATGTATGCTGAATATAGCAGGGGGAAAACAAACAAACAAACAAAAAAAACCTTCATGTTGCCCTGCAGACAATGTTCCAAATTCCTGCCAGAAGGATCATCTGTGAACAGAGAAAATCCCATGTGGGACGGCTTCCTCATTCCTGTCTCCTGGTTCAGTTGCTGGATGACTTCATCAACTGTTGAGGAACCATCAAAACCTACAACCTGCAATAAAAGAGGAGCTAATTGAGGATAACTTTCATGAAACACGACATTGATGGGTATCACAACTAATGAAGCCTAGTTTCCTACAGATCAGTGTCTCATGATTGACTGCCGGGTCCAGTAACTGCACTTGCATATTGTCTCCCTTCACATTGCATTCTTCCTACTACTGAGACACTTACGACATCTCTCCCTTTTCCCCAGCTACCTTTTCTTCCTAAGACCTGTAGAGCTGGAGCTGGATTCCTTTCGCTTTCTCAGGAAAAATGGCTAAAACGGCAAGCAGGAGAAATAGTGTCTATGCCCCAATATCTGATACGTATAAACACCATGGTGCCACCCACCCACATGAAGGCGGCAGGTTATAGTACAGTCCTCTAGTGCCCCGAAGAAAGGCAGCTGCGGTGGCTCACCTGGTAAGTTCCATTCATGAAGTGCACTGGGATGCTGAAGGGGAGCGAGTGGTGGTAGGGATTTCTCAGCAGGATGGACACAATCTCCATCCGGGAGGGCTTGGCTTCCCGCTCGCCAGTCTGCACAGTGCGGTCTACTGATCTCTGGCAGTAGATGGCATACTTGCCTATTTCACTCCTAGGCAAAGAGGTGGAGATAAGCCATGCCCTCTTCCATTTCCCATGCCATGAGTAGAGCATTCCTCCCTCAGGCTTTTGCTCAAGCAAAGACACATCTCTGCGCAGATATACTAGTTCATCTCAACAGACTAACAGCTCAAGTGAAAAGCTACAACACAAACCTGAGCTCCAAGGATCTGTAAAATTAAGGTAGACAATGGACTCTCTGGGAAGCACAAGAGCATTCCAGGCTCCTAGATGGACTGGACATAGTACAGGAATACCCTCTTCTGTACTCTGTTGCCATCATAGTATCCATTAAACCAAGACCAGTTCACCCTCAAACTTGCTGTTATGCCAGCGGAATTTAATTACTATCGTGTCAAGGCCTGATAAGTATTAAGTTGTAATGCATTAGTCTCACAGGATTATATAAGTTGTGTTTATCAATTTACATGGTTATACAAATGATAAGTTTCCATGTATTAACCCTATCTGCCAATCAAGATACTCAACAGAGATTCAAAGCAGGCTCGGATTTGTTGATAGTTCAATACAGGATAGGGACAGTTACTAATATGACCAGTTTACTGTCTACTGAAGAGAGTGCTCCACTGAACAGCACCAAAAGGATATAAGTGTCTCTAAAGCCAGGCAGGAACAGTCAACTACACCTTTTGCAAAAATGTTAAGAATGTATATACTGATTAAGTTCTGAAATTGAAGGATTTAGATGAATTTATAAGCATGCTATTACTTTGTAGGGGAAACTAATTCCATTCAAGATGCCTTCAGGAGGCAGTACATGATTAAGTCTCCAGTTAAATCCCGGCAAGCAACATGGCAGTCAGGAGCTCTGGCTTTTCACTGTAGCAATATATTGCTCACCTCCCCAGTAATGCGTTTGGAACAATTTTCAAATGAAGAATCTTGCTTCAACGAGCAGCTGTTGTGTCTGGCTTCCAAATGCTCCTGAGCCCTGTCTCTTCTAACCTAGAACTGTGACCCACTTTTCTTCCTCTCAGAGATTGGATATATAGTCTAGGGTCACCTTTCATGAAAACAATACCTAAAATGAAGATCTAGTGTAAATCTAGACCATAGGCATTATTCAGTATAAACATTCTAGTGTCTTGTTTGCTGTATGAAACGGGGAAAGCATATCTGTTTAACTGGTCATGAAACAGCCATACCTGCTCCATCTAAAGAGACATAAGTATTCCTAAAGCTAGGCAGAAGGAGCTAAGCTAAGTCTCATTTAGCAACTGCTCTAAATCTAATCTAAACTACAGATGAATATAAGCACAGTTTGCTGTAATTTCTGTATGTTTGTTTCTAGCCCTAATAATTGTTTCATAGCTGGATTGTATAAATACATTTCCTCTTGGCTTCTGCTTCAAGTTTATTTGTTGATAAAGGTACTTTTGGGCTAAGAACCTGGCAGACCATCAGCATAGTAATGCTTGAAACTGGTGCATTAAATCAGTTTCACAGAGCCCAGCACATCAAATGAAATTCAATAGTCCCTAACAGTAAAGCAGCTCCACTACTGAGTTGAATGGGCCAGTTTGGGAGCTGGTAATGCACAAGTTTGAAGAGATGGTTTCTATTACTAGCCAGAGGATCCCTAACATGTTGCCTTAGCCAATGGAGAGAGAGCCTGAACAACGAGGAGCGCCTGATAGCTGTATTTTTGCTTCTGAGAAGAAATAGCAAATATGAGGCAGCATATAAGAGAATAATAAAAAAAAAAAACAACCTTGATTGAAGGAGTACATAGATTTCCTTTGCAATACCAGGAGACTTTTAGCTTGAGTTCCAAGGCAGGCTTAGGCTGAATATGAATATTTGTTTGAAATGAAACCACTCTTTTACCTGTGTCTTAGCAACAGTATATTCTTGCAACAGACAGCTAGACATCTCTAGCTGTGACCTCCCAACCAAGGACACAGTGAGATATGCTGAAGACCAGATCACCATGGAAACAAACAAAGAGCACAGCATGAACACTGGAGAACAACTTAATTGCTGTTACAGTAGGTCTTGCACTGTTTTCTTATAGGGGAAAGTGTTACACGCTGAAGAGGTAACAGAAAACAGTACTAGTATATAGTTTAGGTTTGTTCATTTTTCCTAACTTCTTATGGTTCCCTGAGTTATCTGCCTCACTTTTGTTCTGTCAGTATGCCTGCTAACCTGACAGCAGAATATAATCACCTAAAATTCTAATAATTCATTCTAAATAATTACTTTGGTCTGTCTTTCTATCAATAAAAGAAAGTAGCTGCATCAGAAAAAAAAACCTCCCTCTGTAGCTCCAGTTATATCTGCAAAAAGTTCTCTTGCTAGCATAGGTCACTCAGTTTTGTGAACTAGCTTAATATAAGTGACACATTAATTGTCACTTATTGACAATTGACTGAAGGGGGGCAGCTTGATACCATTAGGAACCTTCTGTCCCCTCCCTCAACTTATTTTTGCAGGTGTGAGTTACAAAATTGCTTCCATCTTTATCAGTAGCAGATGCAAAATGCAATCAGTTTAGCAGAAGAAAATGCTGTTGCAGTCTTTACCTGGTGTCTGCATGTCGCTGCAAGTGCTGTTTGATGTACCAGAGGAAGTGATGTTGAGGCAGGAATAGAGGAGCACACAAAGCCAGGAGTTGCCAGCACTGTGAACATAAAACTGGACATCATTCTTATTCTGTACTTCTTGCCTGTTGTCTTTCATAGACTACTGCAACCAAAATGTTGGATGGTGACCAATGCTTTTGGGAGTGACCATTTTTAGACATGTAGTTCAAGATACTTCAAAGGAAAGTGATAGTCAGAGAATAGGCTGCTCTTCAATACCTCAACCTGGACTCTAAGAGGTGTTCTAAATGATTGGCCACTTTTGAAAGTATTAACTCATGTAACCAGAGCTGAGTAAATGATTAAGACTTAAATTAATACTTTTTTCCTATTTGCAACTGCAAATCATAACAAAGAAAACACTGGGGAATTTTGTTTCAAATTAGACCCATTATTCTTCGACCAGGTTTTATTTTCTCATATGAGCTTGGATTATTATAATCGAGTATCTACATTCATGCTGTGACTTATTCATTTGATTTACCCAATAATTATAGTGCAAAAATCAGATTTCATGCTTAATAGTAATATTCATGATTTGCATGCTGATTAACTAAAATGGAAAACAAAATCAATACCATGTCGCAATTATGAGCTATGAATTTTGATTCTGAATATGGTCTGAATAGACCATTTGAAACTGGTAAATGGTTAAATTCAAACTAAAATTTATTTTGCAAGTAGTTACATTCTCAATGTTTTTCTTCGCACATCAGTGCCGAGATTCTCTCTCCTCCATCACACCTTTCGCATTTACACAATTTTATGAGAGCCAGTCCCATTGCTAATTATTAAAAACGTGGAATTAAATAGAAAGTATTTGCAGAGCAGAAGTGACAAAAGAGGAACTGACCTGAATGACTGAGAGGTTCTGGGGCTGTCGGCAGCTCGTCTGTTTAACAAGCTGACAGTAAATTTCATTCTGCAGCTCAGTATGTGTCAAGCAGACCTGCAGTGCTGCCTGGGCAAGTGACACATGGTAATCTATAGAGGGTGCCTCCACAGGGACATTAATGAACAGCTGACAGGACTGTAAAAGGGTGGAAGTTAGTCAATGCCATGAATATAGCAACTCTTCTCTGGTACTTTCCAGGACAGGTTCCCCATATCTGTTACAGACAATTAATGAATTCTTCTAAACAACCCTGAAAGGAGGGAGGAGAATAAATACTTAATTCCTATCCCTCCCTCTTTAGTTGTGGCAACTAGAAAATTCACTTAACCTCTCCCAGCCTGAGGAGCTCACAAGTCAGCAAGAGAATCACAGGAAAGATGTGCTTCCTGCCTTCCATGCCTGTGCTTTACCTTACTAAGACTGTCCAGTCTTACTGCTGATCTTACCCTTCTAGAGTGTAAGAATCAAATTTCCAATGGCTTCACCATTGGTCTTCCTGACACAACTGAGTTTGTCAGTAAATCATTTCCGTTTCCTTCAATCCAACTATTGGAGAGGAAAGAGGAAGATAAGGCTAACTTTGAAGCATAAAGCCTGTGGGGGACATTGCTCCTAAACACAGATTCCCTACAAGGAGAAGTTAAATTTCCAGAGAAAGAAGGACACCTAATATCTGACTGTCCTATTGTAATTAAATGACCCAGCAGGCCTGTCTAAAGCAACCAATGGTGATGAACAACATGACCAAACAATGTTGTTGCCCCAACAACAGAGCAAAATAACTGAAAACCATGCAATGTCCCTTTAAATACCTTAAAAAGTTTCAGAGCTTCAGTCTGTAGAGCCTCTGATGGCAGAGTAGTGAGGGATGTGTGCAACCCATCTTTACTGTAGCACAACATAGGATGTTTCCACAGAGGAGAATCTGAGGTAGCAGATGGGCAAAAACATGCAGTGTCAGAAACAGAAGATAGATAACAGTGTCCACGTTGAAAAGGAGCCTTGCTGAAATGGCAAAGCACCCGAGGAAGCAGCACTGCACTAGGACAGTTATCTTTGGTGCCACTTCATTGATTTCAGCAAAGCCTGCCATGAACAAGGAATCACCAGCAGCATTAGCCATCAGCAGAAAGAAGTATTGCCATCCTCAATCCTGCTATGTCAGAGCTTCTCATCAGCTGGATCCTGGTGAGAAGCTGCTTAGCTGTATGCTCAAACAAGAGACACAAACTCTTCTAGAGCAGCTGCCTGCAATGGGGGTCTTTGTTAGTGCAAGTCACTATTCAACAGTATGCAAGGTTCACATATAGGTCTAGGAATATGTGAGTGTGCAGAAGAGTATTAAGTACAAATGCATGTGTTAATACACATTT
>VYZW01035453.1:82524-106361 GCA_013401315.1 Balaeniceps rex | reverse complement strand
ATCTCTTCTGTGCTGGAGAGGACAGGGAGAGAATAATCAGCACTATTAATTTGTTACTCAAAGCTGACAAAAATAATATTTAATATCCTTTCCTTATGTACATTTCCTCCTGGTTATCTTGACTGGAGAAAACAGTTTGTAGCACAGAAGAATTTCATAAGTTCATTTTCACTAGTTCCAAAGATTAGTGATAAAATGACACAAGCTGTGGAAAAAATGCTAATCATGTGGAATTATAACTTATACGTTGCTGAATATCACCTTGTTTTGAATTAAATAAGGTTCATGTTCCAATATAAAGCCTAGTTGAAAATCTATACTTAAACTGCATTTCAACTTCTCATGATTAAAGCAGGCAAGAAATAGAGAAAGGAAAATACCCCTTGCTTTTTGTTGTACTGGGTAGCTTTAGTAGCCAGTGGTTGACATCTTAAGCACTTTTAGGTACCAGCTTCTTTGATGAAGTACTGGTTAAATCATAGGCTTGGGTAAGCATATAAAATTTTGTGTGTATGTGAAACACTCTAAACTGTGCAAAATTGCATGCAAATAAGCGTTCTTATGCCTATCTCCCCCCCACCCCCAACCAACTTCATCCTTTTTCACTTTTCAGTTGATCCTCAGATCAGTTAGCAGCCAAAATGACAGCTAGGCTGGAAATTCTGTTGTCTGCTGTACTGCTTCCACTCTGCAGGTTGTAACCATTGAGGGAAGAATAACATGTCATATACTGATGTCAAATGAAATTCCTTTAAAATTGGTGAGATCTTAGCCTTTGTAAGGACTGATTCAGACATTTAAGATAGTTGAAACCTAAGTGTATATGAGACTTTATACATAATTGCTTAAGAGGTACAAGCAATAACAACTTCATTACTTATGATTTCCACAGCTTTATAAAGAATATTTAAATCAAGCCACCAGTCATGCTGGAAATGCAATTATTTCTAAGTAACAGCTGCTGTTTTACATTAACCCCTGCTTCCAATCAACATATTGTAAAACTCCTATATGAGAAAAGTGTAAATTTAACGGAAGTATCCTAAAATCAATAGCAAACAAAAAAAATCCACTTTGTTAGAAGATCTTTTTTGAAAAAAAGAAACAATGAAAAAGAAATTTAAAATTTCTGTACTAATGTGGATTATTTGTATTTCTTTGCTTACAAATTATTTGCTAGTACTCTTTTCCCATGTGCACATGGCTGCTGTAAATAGCTTTAGAATACTGTTTCTAATGGAATTTCTGTAACTTTTATTTATATTAATTTTAAATGGGAGCTTCAGAATAGGTGCTTGACAGATGCTAGTACCAGCCGTTTTGCTGGACTGATGTTGAACCTTGATATTTTCCCCATCTTCCTTGAAGGTTCCTCCTTTTTTTTTTAGTTTTCATTTTTCTCAGTGAAACAAAATGAAAGGACTTGGCAGGGTAATTCAGCCTGACACTCTAAGCCATTGTGTGAGTCATTACAAGAGACTGGAAGATGTGCTCATTCTTGCCAGCAACTCAGCCTTNTTCACAGAAGAAAAAAAAAAGTGCTGTTTTGCAGGGGGAACACAGTGAAGGAATCTATTTAGGGTAACTAACAGTGTGGTAAGTTTATTCATGCTGTTTCTTACTGAGTTCCCCTTGGACAGGACAACTGAGAGACAATGCATGAGCAACAACTCTCCAGATATTTTCTAATACAGATTCCATTTCTTCTTAGCTCTGCCTTCCGTTGCTGTTTTGCGTTATACAAATCTCTCTGCAGTTAGCCCTGGTTTGTAGTTTGAAAGATGTATGATTTCTCCATCTGCTTGAAATAGAATTGAAACTGTTGTGAGCTAGCCTCAAATTTAAGCTCTGAAAAAATTCAAGCCAGATCTCTCTAATTTTCAGAAAATCCTCTTTTCTTTTAAAGGGAATCCCAAGTGTCTTTCTCCCACTTCTGTGCCTTTAGCCACTGCAGTGAATCAAAATTGTATAGGGGATCTAAAACCAAACAAAAACTAACAACAAAAAAAACTAAAGTCAAATTGATGTATCTTAGCCTGGTGGAAAATCCATGAGGTGGTAAAAACAGTGTCATGGTCTTCGAAGCACCAAAGAGTGAGGAGTAGTACGACATTTTCTGTAAAATATATTAATGTTTTTCCTTTACCAAGGTTCTGTTTTCAAAGGATATTGAGACTGAAACTTTTAGTTAGGTGATGCCAAGAAGGAAGATTTTTTTTCTTTTCAATTTTAGACAAGTTACTAAAAGTGAATGCACCTCTCCTGCCATCTGCACTGTCAAGATAAGTGTATATATCCTAGGTATGGGTGTCTAAGATGTTGCCTGGAACTGTTCCTCCACTGAGGCAGGCAGGCTGTGGTCAGTTTTGTTCCTTCTTTCTGGTATTTATTGAATCACCTTCAATTCAGTCATGTTACTTGGTCTCTGACAAAACCAATGGTTATTTTTATCTAGTTCTGGAAACATGGTTTCTAGAGCAGCTTTTTGTGTGACATCACATCTCAGCAGCATGATCACCCATGGACAGCCTGCAGTCTGTATGCGGGGAGCCTGGGTCTGAGACTCTAACAGACATGTGTTCCCCAGAGGACACTTGAGCTGCCTGTGAGCCTGCCTTTGGAAGCTCATTGGCTGTATGATCCATCAGCCTGGTCTCAAAAACAACTATGTGCTGGTACCCAGCCATCTGGGTAGACATACCTAATGCAATTTATTTTGAATCACAATGCTGAGATAGTTCTGTGGACTGATTTCTCAAAATATTAGAGGCTGCCATGAATCCAAATAGCTGGATATAAAGGTCTGTGGTATGGATGTTATTGCTGCCAACCATTATAAACAGTCTGTTTTACTACTTTCTTTGGGGAACAAAGCCCACATTCACTCAAGAAGAGAGGGGTGTTGGCCAGTTCCAATAAAAGTTAATAGATTTTTACCATTTGCAGTTTTAGTAGAGCAAATTGACACAACTTTCCTGCCAATTCGTTACCACTCCTTTAGTTGTGAAAAACAGATGAGCAAATATAGCGTGTGTGTGACAGAGTGAGAAACAGGTTCTACTCCAACATTTTTGCTGGAGTTTTATGCCTTATAACCTGCTCAGTAAGCTGCATGCTTGAGTGAAAAGGAAATGGTGTGTTCAGTCGATGTCAGGCCAGTGTCAACATGATGTTCATGTTAGTGCAGATTTAGATGCAGAAATCAAACGCTGATTTGGGGAAGCAGACATTATTGCTTAGAGGTACTGCCAACCATGGGAACTTACGCAGCTTGTCATTAGTTGAATGGCAGTAGATGTCTACGCCAGTGAGCTGTAAGACAGTCAAGATCTGCTAGATGTACTAATATGCCATCTTTGTTTCTGTAATTTAACTGAGAACCAGGAAAGAGAGAGAATATAAAGTAGGGTGAAATACTTCCTCCTTCACCTTCAGAAAGAAATGCTGTGCTAGGAAAGTCCAGCTATATTTTTTCCCTAGTGAGATAAACCACTTTCTTTTTCTAGTGAAACTAGTGTAAAAAAGATGGAGGTTCTGATAACGTACTGCTTGAGTCACTTTTTTCCCCTTTACAATTAAGCTGCAGGAAAAGCAGCTGGTGTTAAAGATGTGCAGTAATGAGAACACACAAAGAGACTAGATCTAACTAAGCTCTGTCTAACCACTATTCTTCCTTCAGTAGCGGCAAATGCTGAATGACCAGGGAAAGATGTAACAAGTTAAACACATGGAAATATTTCTGCTCTACACCTTCTCAGTTTCTACTGATCTGAGGCTCAAGGGCAGAGGTTGCATCAATAGAGCAGCAGTTTCTCACCTCCTGAAGTCTGTTTTTACTTCTGATTCCAGTAGCTCTTTCACCTTTTGCTAGGGGTTTTCTTCCTCAGTAATTTTTTAGAGTTTTCCTGCAATATCCAAGTAGCTGCTACCTCATGGAAGGTGCTTTTGTGGTTTTGTAATAATATTTTTTTTTATCTGTTTGGCTCAAGGCCTAATTTTCCTCAGTCTACCATTCCTGCATTGTTGGTTATTGCTGAAATATGCCAGTATTATGTAAGGTATTGGCAATTGTGTTACTTCCTGCTGCTCAATCTCCTTTACCACATTTTCCAGTTTGTTAAACACTGATTTCCATCCATATGTATGTATGTATCAAATCTTGTTTCTGTAAAAACACAGTTAAAAACATTTCAGTGAAAAACTTGATATTTCATTCCTCCTTGAGGAAGTTTCTTTCTTGTAGGGGAAAAACAATAGTTATTCACGTTGAATAGGATTTACTCCTCAGATCCTCAGATGGTATTCTTCAAATCAGTCCTTGCTGCACGCTGGTAGGTTTGGTTTTTTTTTTTTTAGGCCAGAAGAAATCATTATGGACATTTAGTCTTAACTCTTGTGTAGTGCAGGCCACATCATTTCAGTGAGTAGCTCCTTCAGCAAGAGCCCTGACATGTCTCTCAGAAGGACACCTCATTTTAACTGGGTGCTAAGAATAAAGCTATCAAAATGATTGAAGAAAGTACCACCCTGGCTATTCATTTGGCAAGTTATTGCCTAAGTTCATGTCATTAGTCCCAGTAACAGTCTTGCAATGAAGTCAGTGTCAAAATTCTAAAGTAAATAGCCAATATTGAGTCCGTTGTTTCCAAGTCAAGTTTAGAGGAAATAAGAAGAGACTTACTTGTACGTTTGATGTGGCAATGTGTAGTCTGGAATGATTATTATTCTCACTTTAAACTGTGGCAATAGTTTTCTACCATTGTAGTTTGGAATCATACGATATGCTGTTCAAATGTGCCATGTATGCACATAGGGCTTTTGCTGAGGTTTTCGCCTTGTTGCAAATTTGCCTTTCAAAATTGCTTTCAAAAACTTGATGTAGAAATAAACCTGAAATACATGAAGTTGAATTTAAAAAATGGTAATTTCAAGTATAGATTTCTTTAGAATACCTCAACAGACCTGTAAAACAATAATGCTTGTGTATTAGAATCATAGAGTCATAGAATCGTTAAGGTTGGAGAAGACCTCTAAGGTCATCTAGTCCAACCGTCAACCCAACACCACCACACCTACTAAACCATGTCCCAAAGTGCCACGCCTACATGTTTTTTGAAAACCTCCAGGGACGGTGACTCCACCACCTCTCTGGGCAGCCTGTTCCAATGCCTGACCACTCTTTCAGTAAAGAAATTTTTCCTAATGTCCAATCCAAACCTCCCCTGATGTAACTTGAGGACATTTCCTCTCATCCTATCGCTTGTTACTTGGGAGAAGAGACCAACACCCACCTCACTACAACCTCCTTTCAGGTAGTTGTAGAGAGTGATAAGGTCTCCCCTCAGCCTCCTCTTCTCCAGGCTAAACAACCCCAGCTCCCTCAGCCGCTCCTCATAAGACTTGCTCTCCAGACCCTTCACTAGTTTCGTTGCCCTTCTCTGGACACGCTCCAGCAACTCAATATCCTTCTTGTAGTGAGGGGCCCAAAACTGAACACAGTACTTGAGGTGCGGCCTCACCAGTGCCGAGTACAGGGGAAGGGTGTCTTCCCTGGTCCTGCTGGTCACACTATTTCTGATACAAGCCAGGATGCCATTGGCCTTCCTGGCCACCTGGGCACACTGCTGGCTCATATTCAGTCAGCTGTCGACCAACACCCCCAGATCCCTCTCCGCCCAGCAGCTTTCCAGCCACTCATCCCCAGGCCTGTAGCGTTACATGGGGTTGTTGTGACCAAAGCGCAGGACCCGGCACTTGGCCTTGTTAAACCTCATACAGTTGCAAGTAATGTAATACATTAAGAGAGGATTTGAGGAGTGAAATAGTTGTGGCTGAGGAACTGGCATTCACACTGTGCTTATTTCTTCTGTATTTACGTCAGACTATCTCCATTCTGTTTCCCAAACAGCCCTTAGCAGATGAACAGAGCACATACTCCAGTTTTGTTTCTCCTGAAAGAATTCCAGTTTTCATACTCTGATACCAGTGATCTATTGAAAACCACATTCCAGAACCAAACTAAAAATAGATACAGTCAATTTCTGCATTCCTCTTACTGGACTTTTCCATAAGAGATAACATAGCTGCTGGGTTTAACTTGTTCTCCTGTCAACCTCGTTATTGCAGTAGCTGGTTGCTTGCAGCTGAGAATGACTTTGAAGTCTTGACTTCAGTCCTTCACATCGGCCTAAACAGTAACAGTGCCATTTGAATTTCCTGGATTGTTTTATCGGGTATTTCAAAATCAAATCTAACCCTGTATGTATTTTCAGTAGCGTACATCAGTAAAGCCTTTGAAATGAGAAACTGGTGAGCAGTTTTCCTGATGATTCATAAGGCTGATAATTCTATCCCTCTTCCTTCTTGACAGCAATAAATCAATGTGACTTAGCAGAAACATAAGTTAGCCTTTTCAGACAGCCTCCCCAGCAAAGGCTGCAATCTGAACCATGACATTAGCACTGCAGAATGACAACTTCTCACCACCACCCCACTCGAGACTTCTTGCCTGCTCATTGCAGATACAAAATAAGTAGTCGCAGGCATAACATTATGATTTGCAGTTGGGGCTGGGCAAAAGTTTTCTCTAAATAATAAATCTTTAGTCCCCCTAAAGCTCTTCAATTATTTATGTTTAATATAGCAGCAGTATCAGCTGTGGAAAAGAAAATGTCATGGTGATATGTCCAGTAGATAAGGGACTAGAAACCCCATTTAAATTCTCTGTGCAGCCTAGCAGTTATGTGGATCTTAATTTTCCAGTTGCCAGGCTAACAGGTGCACAGAGAAAGCTCTGACAATTTGCTGTGGACTCTGTCTTTTTTTGGTGAAGGAGCATTCCCAGGAGCAAGGACGGGAACTGAGGTACGTCTAGCTCCAGGGAAGGTGCCCTAACGATGAGGTTAGAGTCTTGCCTTCTTTCTCTCTTGCACTATTAAAGTCTTTTCTAAAAAGTAGAATGGCTCCTGCAGTGTAGGGTACATGTGCACATTATAGGATGTTCAGAGTCACCTCAAAATACTCTGTAAACACTCTTGAACACCCCTTGCAATACCCAACAACCTTGAATATTCATCTGGAAGGAAGAGGCAGTCCCCGACTGTTGGTGTGGTCTGAGCCTAGAGTGCATTTGCACTTGAATTCCTTAACTAATAGCTGAACTTCCTTTGATAAGAAATTTTGCGGGGAGTTTCCTGCAATCAGGAGTATCTGTTATTGATTATTTTAAGGGACTGTTGCTAATGTTGGATTTTTTTTGTACCCTGGAGTGAAAACTGTTCCTAATTTTAAAGGACTATCCTATATTTCATTCATTTCTAGCATGAATAAAGCTGAATCAGTTAATCAGAGCTCCACATAATACTCTGTCAGTGTAGATCAATCCTGTTTTCAGTGTAGCAACCATTTTAAACCCGAGAGTTTTTCTTAAAACTGATCACACAGAAAAATACCTTTGTGGTTTAAGATGACAGTGTAAGGGCCCTGTCTGAAGTGTAATTCAGAGATGCAACTTCATGTTTCAGACTTTGACTATTATAAATGAATATTCTTTAAGCATCTGTTCCTGCATTTGTAGCCCAATAGGAAAATACTATGCAAAGAAAAAGTCTTCTGGACAATTTAATTAATGACTATGCAAACAAGCTATGCTTCCCACATGTGCATAGTATTATGTTTTATTAGTAAGGTTTAGGTCATATTATACATACTAGCTAGCCACTGCACTCTGGAAGACCTCAGTGTTTATGAGTGTAGACCTTCCTGGAGCAGTGCGGAAATTACTGACCAATCACAGCAGAAATTATAAGTGATTACAATATTCTGTTATGTTGAGGAGATTGTAGAAGAGAGGGCTTTGGAGCCAAGTGGTGGTGATGGAGAAGGGGGTTATATGTCTCTGAGCTTCTCTTGAATGTCTCTTTGAGATAGAACATCTTTGTGTGTTTCAGAGGAGTATTCTCAGAAGTGAAGGTGCTCTTAGAGAAAGGATAGCGTGAAAAATCCTTTGAATGCAATGAGACAACTGCTTGGAGGATGAGGAAACTATCCAGAATTAAAGAACTGGGGGAAGCTAAGAGAAGTACTGTGAATACTCGCTCCTTTAGAGGTATTTAATTGTGATGAGAGTTAGTCTATCTTTTCTGAAGATCGTTTCATTTCCCTACATAGTCTTGTTTGTTTGAGATGCTTTTTTAAAACTGAAATGTGTTTTTAAAACATTATAGTCTAGAAGATCTACCTTGTAGGTACAGTCTCAAGACTATGAAGAAGCATAGCTAGGACTAACTCATGTATTCATCCTTTCATGCCTAACAGTAATTTTTGGTATAAGTACTTGCGGGATGGTATACAGCATCAAGGAATAAAGAAAAAAAAGTTTTTGATTCCTAGCATTGTTTATATTTTCTGGTTGATTTAACTATCTCCCACATGGATTGTGACTGTGCAATGACTCTGAGGGTCATGCTCCATCAACAAATCATAGAATGACAGAATAATTTGGGTTGGAAGGGACCTCTAGAGCGCTCCTCTGCAGTAGTTTTGCCTTGGAGTTGTGGGGAGTTCCTTGTTCAGCCAAGGCAAATTTCTGCTACACCTGTATGACTTTCTGCATGTTTAAAAGGATTGTTCTTGTCTTTGAGAAGGCTGTCATAACCACACTCCAAAAATAGTTCTTTGCATTCTGAGTAGAGAAATGATTTTGCCTGGATCAGTGAACATAGCAATAATAGCCATAAAGCTTACTGCAGTTTTTGCATAAGAGGTTTCTTAAATACCCAGAGTGGTCTGTCAGATGCAACAAAGCATGCAAATGAACTGGGCTATAAAAATAATTCTAACATATAATTTTATGAACACAATCCTTGAAACCCTTTTTCATCACTGAGAAGTGAAGATACAGAAAATTACAAGGAACAATTGTTTACTGCTACAGAAGTAACACAAACACACTAAGCTATCACCCCAAATCATTCACATAGATCACTTGATTGGGATAATAAATTAAGCTGTTCTGTTTTCCAAGAAATGAAACATTTTGGTACAGCAAAACTTTCAGGTTCTGCCAATAATGTATTATTTTCTCTTGCAACCACATGAACAATTAAAGGCATAATGGAGAAAGGGCAAATTATTTTCTGTGGCCCTGGATGTCTCAATAAAAAGAAAAAATTGTAAAAAATTTATTGATACACACAGCTTAGATGAGGCTATCAGTTGTCATCATGCTTGTTTTTAAAAATACTTGAAAAGTAAAAAGTCTGCTATAGTCAAGAGGTTTAAGCTTGGGAATGTGTTTTTGTTTGAGTGGAGATGATAGTGTTAACTTTAGAGATACTACTTCACCAACAAATGGTTTAAAATGAGAATGAATATACATTTCCAGCTAATTGCCCATTTCATAAGCTGTGTAATACAGCAGAACCCTGTGATTAGTTATAATTTTTCCTTGAAAATTGTGTGACAAAACTTCACTCTCTTTTTTCCTCATTTGCTGAGAGAGTTACAGAAGATGTTTCATTCTCTAAAGTTTGAACGAATGAAAATCTTGAACCATACGCCCTCAATGATCAATTTCATTCAGCTGCATGAATCCTAAAATTATCTCCATTTTATTAGAAGTATATTGAAGAAAGATTTTGTACATTAGGTAAGGTACATTTTTAAAGCTCTTTAAGAACGATAAAGATCTTAAGATGATGTAATGTCAGTGGCTGTTACTTACATTTCTTTCTTCATACTGTGTTGTATGCTTTAAAATACATTTCTAAAATTAAAACCTCTTTATTAGTATGTGCTGAGCTTTATGATTCGATGCATTTTCACTGAAGACTAAATTATGGTAAGGATATGTTGACACTTTTTTTATTATAAACGTAAACCTAGTTTAAAAACTATCATGGCAAAATAAATACAGAAATAAATAAATACACGTTTTGCTAGGAGATTTCACAATGCCATTAAGATGAACAATCACTGTGATCCAATTCAAACACATCCCTTAAAAAAAAAGATGATATATCAGGAAATTGTAAGCAGTGTTGAAAGATTGAAAGTTCACAGAAGGCTGTGCATGGTTTCTTTGTATGAAAGGTATTATTTATTGAGAGATTCATATATCTTTTGTTTGCACAAACGTCAGGCATTTTAAGAAATAGTTTATTTTTGTATTATTGAACCTTAGTGCTCTGAATTTCTTAGTATTTGTGGAAGGAAAAATGTAAATGTTTTTCTTCCTAGTGTAAACAGCCTTGGACAGGTGGGAAAATTTTTGAATGATAATTCTCTTTGTGCTAGAGTCTAAAGTTAATGTTAACTGCACTAGTAGAAACGGTAATGAACTGATTTAAAAGTAACAATAAAACAAAAACTAGGTTGTGTTTCTGTACTTTAAAGCTGATTGTATAAGGGCAGTTTTAAACACTGCATTGAAGTTGTGTGTGACCCCCTCTCCCACCCCCCACTTTTANAGGTATACATCTGTCTTACTATTGCTCTTATTTTAAGTGATTTCACCTTTACTTCTTTTCAAGAAAGATGATCGTTCTGTCTTAGCCATTCCTGGTAGAACAGCTCTATGGCCATAAAGGCCCTTCCATTTGAAATTCAGGGTACTTTGTTTGCCTAATAAAAGCTTTACATAAAGCCTAATTTTTACATTTTCTGTCCCTAATCCTTCTGTGATCCTAAGCTCCCCTGGCAGCTTGAAGACTCACTGAACTATGCCCAGGAGGAACATTGCAGGTATCTTGAGCAATACATCTCTACAGCCAGTGCATTCAGATTATTGCCTAACATAACCTGGTGGTTATAAGTTTGTTCGTCTTCTGACCTTGCAGATGGCAGGAAGGTAGTATTACATAGGCATATTAAACTGTGGATTTGACATTTTATATCTAATAGTCATAAGCTGTGAGATATTTTAGAGACCATACTCTCCAAATAACATTTGTCACTGACAGTTTCAGCTGTCAAGCAGGATAGAAATAAAATTGAGTGGAACAAATCCTCTCTCGTCAGAGAATAGAGAAGGTAGAAAATATTTCTCATTTTTCTTCTCTTTCACCATGCTCTTTGGGGAAGGACGTCTTAGTCCTCATGGATTCTCCAATTATTTGAAGAGCTCTAAACCTCCTCCAGATGGAGTTCAATGTGATGCTGACTAAGCAAACTTGGCTATGGCAGCTGTACTTTACAGTACTGTATAACTGTGGGCCAGGTCCAGTGACACTTAGAGTTGTCTTCTGCAACACTGAAGTCTGTAAAGATTAGCTATTACCTCCAACAGAGGAGGGTGCTAGACCTAAATGTATGTATAAACATCCTACACAGATGTGTTTGCCTGCTCTGTTCACTAGAGTCTATTGGTAATGCCTTACTAATAACCTTGTTTGAAAAATATGAATTAAAGGGGTTAATTTGCCTTTGTCACTTCAAAATGTGAAACAGGGTTCAGTATTGCATACATACAGGCTTCAGCCTGCTTATGCTCATAGCAAACAAGATTAAATGTTGTTAAGTTTTTATTTAAAAATATAAAAAAATGTGGGGTGGGGGAATCCACTGAGACTTGCAAAGTATTAAGTAAAAATTTCACGTTAACAGCCAATATTATTCCCTTTCCTGTTAACTTAGAGCGTTTCTAGAGAGGCTGTTTTTCTTTTTGCTTTGCTTTTAGAAAATCTCGTCTGACAGTCTTTTAGAGTGTACTGAGGATGATAACTATTGGAGGAAGACTGAAGAAGTCAGTTACTAGGGATCTGAGCTATTGTGGTTGCTTTTGTTGAAGACAAAGCAATGCACACACAGGAGGGTGGGAAAAAAAAAAGAACAGCANGGAGGGTGGGAAAAAAAAAGAACAGCAAAGACTGAAAATATAGTTTCTGTTTCTGGCTTATGCTGCAAATCTCAGTTACAGACAGGCACAGCACCTGGTCTCCTCAGCCACTGTGAAGTCTGTCAAATATCGACATGCTTAGGACTGCGCTTTTAGCTGCCTTTCTAACATGAGAGGAGTGCACAGCAGTGTCACAAAAATAAATACAAAAAGCAGCTCTAGTAGGCTAAATGGAAGGATGGAAGGCCTGTGAGAGGGAGAAAAAAGCAAGGAAAAGGAAAGAAAGTGTGGTGAAGCCTCCCATTCTAGCTGGTTCATAGGACTCACCTACCCAAAGGAAGCAGAAGTCTCAGTGATGCTATGTGGGTATCTTTTTTTTTTAGTCTCGTCTACCCACCACCCCAAAACTTTGGACTGAAGAACGAAGTCTAGAATGAGTAGAGTAGCTCTTTTCATCAATTTATTTATCAGTGCGAGCTAAGCTCTAACATATCAATTTTAGTTAATTCATTTCCATTTCTATACTTTTCATGTTCACCAGTTATGAACGTAAGGTAGTTCCATATGATTTGAGTGGGCCTTTTCAGTTGTACTAAATTTTTTCTCTATCATGATCTTTTGATGACATTTCTAAACAATTTAATATAACAAGTGAAGCTGGACTTTTGCTATTTGGACAATTCATTGTGCAGCCTTTGTCTTAGGGAGCTTCATTCTATCACTTAACAATAGAGATAATTTGCATTAATATGGCACTTTCATTTTGGGGCTCTCAATACAATTAAAAAACACTAATTAAACCATTAGCATATCAATACCTTTCTGAGTGTAAGATAGTGCTGTTTCTCTCTCTCTCTTTTTTTCTTATGTGAAAGAACTAATACTCAAGGAGATGATGTAACTTCCCCAAGATCATTCAAGATGTTGGTGGCAGAGCCTGGAACTCTTGGCTCACCACTTTATAATCCAAGCAATAAATTAATCTCCTTTAGGGTATTGTAACTAAAAGACAATTTGTAGGCAATGTGAGTAAGACTTCATGCATTTTAATAAAAAAAAAAACTTCTGTTTTATTTTCTTCTGAGCTCAGAAACATAACTGTATAATCTTTTATGAGTAGGCCCTTGGTACATCCCTTTAAAAGCTTATCTCCTTTTAAAATGACATAATCTTGTTTCATGGTTGCAATTTTAAGTAAACAAATCTAAAATAGTCATGGGACAACATAACCAGTTGCTCAGTATTTCTGTTGAAAGCTGCACTGCTGTTGCACTATATGCCATCTGAACCATTAGCATTTTGCAAGCAAGTGTGATTGAATATCAAAAGGAAAATTTCTGTGCAGTGAGTACTTGTATTTTTATAATTAGAAAGACTTGCCACACCAACATTTTCCTTATGTTTCCTCCAACAGCTAAGAGGTGGTTGGGGATCCATGGCAGTGATCATGGAAATACTGCTTTTAATTATATGTCTTCCCAGAAGTGAAAACCTCTATGGATTAGATCTTTGTAAATACAGAGCTAGAGTTTGTTCCTTAATCATATAGGATGGGCTGGTTAAAATAGAAACAAATAAGAAAGAAAAATCCTCTCAATCATATTGAAATTGTTTGTTGTATGGCTACACACTGAAGAGCAACAAATGACTTCACTAAAATTGATGGTAGGTATTTCAGTTAAAAAAACCTAAACAAACAAACCCCAAAAAACTCTTAACAATAAAAAGATCTCACAGGCAGCTAATTTAACCTGTCATAATTCAAGAGATCTTCTCTCTTTCTGCTTCCTCCCCCTGAATATAACATAAGAATAGGTGGGATATATTGCTAGTTAACAAAACAGTTCTGCTTTTGACAGTTTATGCCTGTGCTCAACAGTATCACACATGTTTGTTTTGTAATGGCTAATGATGTGCTGCCTTCTAGCCTCTAGCTGATTATTATCAGTTGGCTTCACAGATGGATTTTGCTGAAAATGTGTTTGTTGCTGTGCTGCAGAGTCTCCGCTGCCTCTCTTGTATCTTGCACATCTTGGAGAATGTCACTGGAGGTGCTGCAAATGCTGCTCGGCACAACGTCCTCCCTGAGTCAATGCGGCTTCCCTGGTGAGTCAGGCTGATGAGCTGCCTAAAAGGCAGAGATACACACGCAGCTGGGAAGCATGGTGGATGGGGAGACATAAGACACTTATAAAGAACCATGTTGTGAAAACAGCCGTGGTTTCCCCCCCTCCCCTTTCTTCCTGGAGTGAAATATGTGAAGAGTGCAGAAACATGTACTGATTCACTGGGATTTGTTGTAACCGGATCAGGAGATAATGTCTACACTTGCATTAACAGTGGTAGATCATAATATGTTGTAGCACTTGCTAGAATTATTTGATTATATCATTTCATTGAATAGATTAAAAAAAAAAAGGCACTTTCTTAGGTGCTGACTTAGTCTGTAAGTCGTTATGAGAGCACCCATCTGACTGCAGCACTGTGCTGATGGCATTTTTTTTATACCAAGGTTCTTGCCCAGTAGCACTGAAGGGATGTCAGAGGCACTCTGTTAATTTACACTGACATCCTGGTAAGGAAAAAAGTTCTGGTGAGTCTGATCTGATCTTGAGCATATGGGAAAATCTTGGGCCAAGGTGGAGGGAATTGCTGTATACTAAGGAATTTTTTTTTATTATTTTTTTACTAAGAAATCATGTTTCTTCTGTGGATAATTACCTGTTACAATAATTTCTGTGTTTCACAGACTCCTTTAAGTATTTATGGAACACTATTGTACCCATTTCACAAACTGAGATACTGAGAGGAGATAAAGGCTTCATTCCCAACTGTAACTTAACTTAATTCGAGACTTTAGATTTCCCAGTTCAATACCCCCTCCCCATTCACCTGTTGTCACTGAAGGTGTGAAAAACAGGCACCTCTATAAAATTCCTACGGTATTTAAATGTCTTTGAAGGTATTTCCAGAACTGCATAGATTTTGATTTTGGCATGTTCCTCTGCCAACCTTGCATGCAGATGCTGCCAACCAGGATGTATCTCATGGAAATCTTCCTGGCATTAGCGATATAAACAAAAATGCTCTCCCTCTCTTCATAGTTCCATACATAGAAAATTCAACAAGGATTTGGGAACACTCCCTGTGTTGTATAAAATTAATCAAAGATCATTCAGAGGCAAGGAGTCAGACCCACTGTGCCCTCCACCTGCCTTGCCACTGGTCCCTGCGAACATGCTTCAGTTACGACTGGCTCATGCCAGAGTTTTGAAATTATGCCATTTTCATTTCCCATCTAAGTAGCAGCAACAACAGTTAACAATCAGATTTAACGTAGCAAAATTTCAGAGACTGCTGAGCAGCTCTCATTTTCTAGGTGGAACCTGGTGTCTCCTCCTCCCAAACACTGTTTTAACAATAAGGATGACATTTCATTTGCCTCTGAGAGAGATGTGGGAGGTAACTGCATCCTTCCTACCTTTCCTTCGGAGTGACACAGCGCCCTTCCACTTCCTCTCGTGCTCCCTCTCACCAGTAGCTTATATTGTCATTCCCCCAGATAGGGACACGATATTGCATATCTGTGGAATAAGGTCACGACTCTCTCGCCTCTTGCAGTGCATTGACGTTAGTGTGTGTTGACATATTCAATGAAAGAATTACTGGTTTTGGTGATGCAGCAGTAGTATGTTGGTTTTGAAGTCCTTGGCAAAAAACTAGGTGGCTTTGTATAGATGCTTGTATAGTTTTGTATAGATGCTTTAGAACAGAGCTGGATTCCTTGCCTTTCCAATGAGAGTATTTTCATAATGAGACTGAAGGTCTTGAGGCTGCTTGAATCTAATAATGTGAAGTTTTCTGGGGACACTTTTCTTTTTAGTTTTATTTTTTCTTTACCCACATATGTAGTGGATACATACATGAATATATACTCAACAGTGTTAGTTCACTAATGTAACCCTGATTTCCACTTCTGGCTTTCTTTTCCATGCTGACATCACTGTTTCTGGCACTACATGGGCACATGTATGTATGCATGTATAAAAAGAATCTATGTGAAAATAAAAAATGCAATGACTTTCTGAAGGGACACTATTGTAGGGCATGAACCACAGGTCGCAGAAGTGGAAGTCTCCAATCCTGTATTCTTTATGAAACCGGAATAACTGTTAGGTAAAAACCAGGCAAAATTCTGGTCAAATATTTGATGGAGTTTTCTGGGCTATTTTTCACAGACATGCAGCAGCAATGGAAATTTCTAGCTGGATCTGCCACCATTTTACCTTTTTTCTTTTTTTTCCATCTTTGAACTGATTTTCTTCACCTTTGGTTCATTCTCTAGACTTTACTGGAGTTTGAAACTAAACCAAGTCTCAGACTGTAGGCTTTAGTGTAACTTATTGTACATGGAAGGTAAAGAAAGCCAAATCTGTGTAAATATCTACATTATATTGCTATAACCAGAACCTTTAATGGCTGTTATACAATAACACTTTTTGCCAACACTGGCAAATGAATACTGCCACTTTTTATCAGGACTGCTCCAGCAAAATGGGTTCTGTGGATGTGTCTGTCCCAACCACTAGGTTATGTGTTCATTATGTCTCATATATTTATGGAAGAAGAGTAGTTTAAGACATAAGGGTGAAGTTGGGGTTAAACTTTCTGCCATTACTGCTTTTCCTGTCTTGTGCAATTACTTCATTTGAAAAACCATATCTGTTTCTTAACACTCTGCTTCATATTCTGCTTTCCTGTAATGGCTTGACTGGTGATCAGAGCACAGCAGAAAGGATTTTCTCTCCTTGCCTTTGTAATCTAGGTGTAATTCTGTGGACTTGAAGTGTTACTTGGTACAATCCTCTGGCTTTATGGTCTAAAACCAGTGTCAGAGGTTTTTTCTCTCTCACTTAAAAAACAGATTCAGAAATTAAGAAAGTTCTTCCAATTACTCTAGAATAATTTGGTCCCCAAATCAATGTTGTCCTCTCTGAATTCCTTCTACCTCCACGAAGTATACGTTGATTGTACTTTATGTTTGTGGATTGTATAAAAAGTATGTCTTCCCTATAGATGAACTAACACTTGTATTTCTTGCACAATGGCAATATTTTTGCCTTTAGGTTAGGTGAGGTGTCAATCCAGTTATCTAAGCTAAGACGACTCCTCCTTATTTCAATCTCAAAGCTGAAAAAGAAAGATTAATGGAAAACGTCACTGTGATACATAATAGCCGTGGAATTCAATTATTTCATTTTAATCAGTTGCACATTATTGATAACGCTGAATCATAACTTTAGCTGTTCTTCAAAGATATGATTTTGGAGTAGTGGAAAGGGACTCAAAACTCTGGGTCTCTATGCTGCAACGTTTTAAGAACAGTTGTTCTTCACATTTTTGCTTTCCTTTCTCACTAGCTTCCTCCCTCCATTCCTTCTGACAATTTCTGGTTCTTAAATACGCTTTTGAAATAATATGATTCAGGCAAAAAGTAATTGGTAATTCCATGCATATCCTCTAGTTTAAATAAATGTCAATGCAAATGTAGAAAACTATACTGTATTGGAGCAGTTAAAAAGAAGGAGGTTTAAATGCTTTGTTTTCTTTATACCAGCAATTCCATATATGTTACAGAAGAGGAATGTTGTTGGACAATTTAATAAGAAAACCTATTTCATTTTGGATAATTTAAAAGCAAAATTGCAGAATAATGTTTGCTAACAGATAATTTACACAGTAAGTTTTATTTTGCTTTGCAGTATGTTTTTTTTATAAAAAATTCAAAATTGAGATCTAAGATGTATTGCATATCCCATTCTGCAGAATGGCATCTCAGAACATTTATTTTTAGTATGCGGTAGCTTCTGAGACTTCAGGGTTATTACTATGGTAGGATAGTTTATCAAAGAGAATATTAAAAGTAAAGGAAAGGAGAGCAATCATTCTGCTGTAGGAACACAAAATCATATGGTTCAGTTTAGAGAAACATGTTAAACATTGACATTCTAGCAGTAATGGAGTTTAACAGCCATCATAGTGAGTCAGCGCTCAGTAAATTGAAACAATCAGAAATACAGCTAAGAACCTATGACCTACATTTCTAGTGACTGCTGATTTGGAGCCTTGAGTATTTGCATATTCAAGACGAGGCACAGTGAAGGGGACTTGGTCTTTAAAAACAAGATCTCTGGAACACTGCCAAAACTGAGATACTCAACATCAAGTCTCGCTTTTGAAAAAGTGTATCATACTCTCACATCTGATTAAAAAGTAGTGAGGAAATCATATTGTTAGAATGCATACACTGCTACTTTTACTGAACTCTTTGACCTCATACAGTTAATTCATTTGTGTAGCAAAGTCTTACAATGTTGATGAAAGAAACATTAAAATAGCTTTTGATCAATATCCATTGAGCCATATGAATTTACATCAGTTGGGGATTTTGCCCTCAATCTCCACGAAACCTGGAACATTCACTGTAATGTATTACCTGCCTTTAACTTGTTCATGTATATCATATATTTATTTATACATATCATAGAATAGAATCACAGAATGCTTTGGGTTGGAACGGACCTTTAGAGGTCATCTAGTCCAACCCCCCTGCAGTGAGCAGGGACATCTTCAACTAGATCAGGTTGCTCAGAGCCCCGTCCAACCTGACCTTAAAGGTTTCTAGAGATGGGGCCTCCACTACCTCTCTGGACAACCTGTTCCAGTGCTTAACCACCCTCATTGTAAAAAATTTCTTCCTTATATCCAGCCTAAATCTACCTTCCTTTAGTTTAAAACCATTACCCCTTGTTCTGTCACAACAGGCCTTGCTAAAAAGACTGTCTCCATCTTTCCTACAGGCCCCCTTTAAGTACTGAAAGGCCGCAATAAGGTCTCCCTGCAGCCTTCTCTTCTCCAGGCTGAACAACCCCAACTCTCTCAGCCTGTCCTTGTAGGAGAGGTGCTCCAGCCCTGGGATCATTTTTGTGGCCCTCTTCTGGACCCGCTCCAACAGGTCCATGTCCTTCTTGTGCTGAGGGCTCCAGAGCCGGACGCAGTACTCCAGGTGGGGTCTCACCAGAGTCGAGTAGAGGGGCAGAATTGCCTCCCTCGACCTGCTGGCCACACTTCTTTTGATGCAGCCCAGGATACGGTATATATGTGTGTGTACTTTATAATCAGCTGGTTAACAGGCTTGCAAAACAGTTAGGCTGATGTCAAGGAGTATTTCATAGCAGGGGTTGAGTTCCAACCCATGCAATGAATCAGCACTGAGCCTAGCTACCATCTGAGACAGGTTATCCCCACCCATGAAGACATTTCTGCTAGAGGATAAGCAAAGCTTCAAACTCAGTTTTGTTCTAACACACACAAAAATGTGTGTCCATGGACATAAAATGTACTGTCGTACAGGCACAGTGTGCATAAGTTGAATGCAGTGAAAAATGAGGTAAACTTACATATCAGAAAGGAGGAGTAACAGCAAACAGAAGAGTATATTTTAAGCCCATTAAACGTTCAGGCTTGCTTGTGTGACTGGAAGGTTATAATAGTCCACTAATATATTACTGTCTGTCCCCACCTTGCCCACATACACACCATCCAGCTGGATGTTATCATCTCCTTGGCAAAAACATGACATCTGACTGCATACATGTTCCTTGACTGTTTTAAGGGGAGCTTAAGTAGTGGCATAGAGCTAGGGAGTGAACAAGTTAGTTACCGTGTGTTGGCTAAACAGACAGAAACTTGCTAAAATAATGATTAATCACTTTTTGTGTGTGTGTGTGCATTCCCATAACAAAGACTGAGTTGTACAAGTTTTAGACTATCCATCACTAGTTTAAGGAAAGTTCATTTCAGGGTTGTTGCAGTTGTCCCCAAACCAAATGTTACAGTCCTCATCAAATTCACGCACCTTTTGCATTTGAGCTGGGAGAAACCTGTTTGTTACGGTTAAGCTTCACTCTAAGTCCCCTGTATGATAATGGGCAGATAGGACGTCTGTAACAACCTTAAGTCATCCTTGTAATGGCCACATAGAATAACCATGTCATTTTTGAGTAGGAATTTCTGTTCTTGTGACTCTAGTTTGGATACTTTTTAAAAAGAAACCAACCTGTTTCATTATTTCTCTCTCCCCCACAACATTCAGACACATGTTTTCTCCTCACTTCTGAATTGTGGGATGTTTTCTGGTAAAGCAGAAATCAGGCTTATCTCCTAGAGTGGTAGTGACCTTGAAATTCTGAGTACTGGCAGGATGACTGCAGAGACCTTCCCTTTGCTTTGTTTTTCTTTCTCTACCCTCTCATGTGAATTGCATGGTCATTCGTTTAAGGATTTCTACTGTGTTGTGCATTGTCCTTTTTCCTGTTGTGAACACTGATTCTATGTTTGATGGCTCTGCTTTGTTTTCTCACATCTCTTGGGAGAGATCCTTCTTGTAGGAGGTCCTGATTAAGGCCCCCTAGCCATCTGGTTGTTTTGATTTCTGATCCTTTTCCCAGCGTAAATGTAATATTCTTTGATGAAATGAGCCTTATGATTGCAGAGCCTAAATATTTGGAAAAGATATGAAATATAAGGATATCTATTGCCATTAGTGAAACGAGCAGCTTAATTTCTAAATCATCCGTGTATAGGAAAGAGCATCTTGAATTCATGCAATAGCCATATGATTATGATCAGCGCATACTGATTGTGTTTTACTATTTGTGATTTTAAATTCAATTTAACTGCCTTTTCCCATGTGGCTTCTACTGATAAAATCACAAAAAAATAGAAATAACATTGTTTTCTGTGCATTTTTCTACCTTGACATGTTTAGATTTCTTTTAAAATTGACTTTGGCTCTAAGTTTCCAGGCTCTATAATATTGGATATTTCTCTGTTCCCTGAGGGTTGAGGTTTTGTTTGGTTGCTTTTTTTTTAATTGTTGAAGTTACTGGTTTTGACTCTGACTTAACTTTATTTTAACATATTTTTGGTTTGTTTTTCAGTATTTCTCTGTTCCTTAAAAATACCTAGATATCAATTTTCTCAGTAGCAGCCAACTAAAAGACCAGACTTGTGATAAAATTATATGGTGAAGTCAAACAACCTGAGAAAATGTGAAATATGTATTTATCCCTTACTTGACATCCTGACTTTAAATGACTAACACGTTAACTTGTCTTCCTCCATATGTTAATGAGCACCAATTAATGCTAACTGATGACACTTAGAAAAAATTATTCTGTATCTTCTAAAAACAGGTTTAATGACAACTAATCATTACATATTGTTTACTGTTGATCTCAGGTATATTTATATAACTGAGCTAGAAGTGAAAGGATGAGTATTCATACCTCTGGGCTCTCCAGTACTTCATGTTTAAATATTTAGTTTAAATGAAAGTTGAACTGGAACAAGAATAAAGAAAGAAGAAAAAAAAAAAAAAGGTAAGATGATGTTTTATCTGCTCCTTGAAGTAAATTTATAATAATAGTTGGTAGCAGCTGCTGAAGAATGTATTTAGTGTTGCAGTGAATTCCTGAAAGCTGTTAACCCAACCTCAAAGTAAATAAGTTTCCTTTTTCCACTTCTCCGTATGTTAAGGTGTATATATATATGATGCCCATGTTATAAGAGTCATCTTCAAGTTATTCTCCTTCAGTTGTTTAAAAACAATTATCTGCTTTTTTTCTCAAGATACCCAGTCTCTGTGGGAGTAAGGTATCAAGCACATTGCCTTGTCCCAAGGCTGATTATGATCATGAATGATGTTGCTGAGTAATTTTCTTTCCTTTCTTGTTGGGTGGAGCTGAAAGAGCCCAATATAGCTTTCCAGCTATCCTAAAATTGCCACTGCTATATTCTTCCAGTGTACGTGTGACTCTACCTCTAGCTAAATCCAAAAGTGGGTACCTGGGAGAGAAGTGCTCTAGTAGTTAGAAAGGGAGAGCAAGAGTTAGAGTTTTGTGCTCAGTGCTGTCATTTGTTCACCATTTCACCTTCAGCAAGTCACTTAAGTTACCCTCTGCTTCATTTGACTTATCTGAACAGTTGGTCAGATCCTCAGTAGGTATAAATTTTGCTTAATTTCCTGTGCTATCCCTGTGGTCACATACAAAAAAACCATGGGTGTCTTAATTTCTTTTCTTGAATTTCTTTATTCTGTAAGTAAAAGGCAGAGTAGATTGTCTTTTGGCTCACTTTACCCATTGTATGACAGAGCAAAACTGAACCACAGGGGGAAATGAGTTGGAGCTTTTGCTTGTTTCTGACACTTAGAGCAAGGAGTTCCTACTTGGAACTGATCAGAGACTCCCTGGAGATGAACAACCATTCTTCATGGCAATTCCCAGCTTTAGCCTGTTGTTAGTCCTTCTATTTGTTTACATGCTGTTAAACAAAACTGTTGTTGATAGAAGATTAGAGAACCCAGGAAACTGAAGTAGTCTTTCACTACTAGGTTATCAGTGTAAATCTGGCTGATTAAATAATCCACCAGGAATGGACAATAACTAACAACAGTCCAGAAGGGAAGCTGCATACAGAGTTTTCTACTACCTTTGACATGATTACCATGACAATTGCCNNNNCTGCTCTACTTATTAACAAATTGAAACACTTTTTTTTTTTTTTTAATTTCTGAGGACAAAAGTAAATATCATACTGCTTTCCGTTATAAGCAGAATTAATCATGGATTTTAGTTGAATGTGCCATGGTAGGTCTTAGGCCATAAGACACACTTTTCTGACAAACTTTGTGATGTCGTGCTTGGATGGCAAAAGCAACAGAACAAATGAAAGACAGACAGACACGAATGCTTGTCAAATTTCTCCAAAGTAATTTCTTCTTGGGTAAAATAGATGTGCCATATCTACTTTCACATACTTTGCCTCCAGAATACCTATGGAAGTCACCCAGGAATGGAAGTCTTCTACTCTCATTCTAGCAAATTAAAGTAAAATTCTTGCATTTGTCACTGGTCTTATTTAAGCATCAAAAGCATCTTCTCTTTGAAGAACAGCATTGTAAATCCAGGTGACAGTGATTTATGGACACCTGAAAACTAGACTAAAGTTTGGAAATGGTCAAAAGATGAGCAATGTGTGTAAGTTAGTCAGCTTATTGGAGTAGAAATGACCTCCTTTTCCTCTTGAATCTAAACAGGCGCTTGGGAATTTTACATTACATTGCTTCCCTTACTGGCAACAAAATCATTTCAGCAGGAAGCAAATTCAGGAGGTGCCCCAGAAAATGTAGGTGTCCAATTTGAAATTATTAGGTATTTGAAGGAGTTGTCTGTTGGTTCTCTATTTAGATTATTTTTCTCCGACCACAGTAATGGAGAAACCCGACACTAATAAAATCCATGAAAACTGCTGATTCTTAACATCTCGTGAAGCATAGCTGTAATTATTCAATGGCATGCATTCAAAAATGGAGAAAGGTGAAATCAGCTGAGTCTGACTTTTCTGGCCCTGTTCATCTAGATTGTCTTATTCTCTGCACTGAAGCCTATAATCTTTAACAGTGCATCTCAGTAAAACACCTAATACCCATTTTTTAAATGTATTTATTGCCTCTACTGCATTATGATTGCCAGGCCAATTTAAAAACAAATTCTTACTCGATGGAATTACAGATTCTTCAATTACCTCCAGAGTTTTTATCTGATTGGCCTTCTTGAGGAATACAGTATGCCAGAGAGATTGTATAGGGAGTTTTAAAAACCCATTTATCCCTTAGCACCTTCATAGCATTATAAAAAAAAAATAATAAAAAAGTTTCACTTACTTGCATTTCATCCCTTTATGTATGCTTCACAAGCTTTCATAAATTTGTTCTGGCTGCTATTACGTTGATTTCTGCATTGCCCTCTAACATCTTCCAGCATCCAAGTGAGGCAGCTGGTTGCCTGTTGATTACGACGGTAACTTCCATTTCTCATTTCTTGTCTTGAACCGAAGGTTTCAAACTTCTTGTTGATTGCTGCATGGCGGCTTGTGT
>VYZW01035453.1:29540-47164 GCA_013401315.1 Balaeniceps rex | reverse complement strand
AAACACTAATTATTAATTTCTGAATGACTTGCTTAAAAACATTCAGTTCTGAGACAAAGGCAGAGGTTATGTATAAATTACACTTTGGCCTTTTTACAAACATTAAATTCTTACAGAATTTGATTCAATTAGATCTACTGACACCTATTTATTCATACTTGTGTGAAATTGAATCTACATAGTAACTTACCTGTCAAGAAGCTACATAAAGTAACTAAGGTTAGCTATCTTAATTTACACCTTTGAATAGACTCCCATTAATTGATTCTCTTGCCGTACTCTTCTAAAGCTTTGGCATATACATTAAGCCAGTTTTAACATACAAAAGTCACTTCATTTATTGAAGTTTATGCATGCTGCAAGTAAGTTTACACAGTCTAGAAAAAAAATCTAAGTTGATAAGATACAGCTCTGTGAGGAGCAGCAAGATGGTGTCTTGCAAGAACTCACAACCCTTCTGAATGCGACCTATAATTTTTCTTTTTACTGCCAGGTTTATGTCGTCCTTAACTAGCCCTTTGCACGCTGCGTTTCCGGATCTCTGCCATTAGAAGGTAGAAATCTGTATGAATAGCATTGAAATTAGGTTGAAAGAAGGAAAGAAAGGGGTTTGTTATGTTCATTTGTTTTACAAGGCTGCAATTTACTTGACAGAAGATGTCACTCTAGATTTATTTCAGAAAACAGAATCAGTCCCGAAAAGGTCTTATGAAGGAAAGATCATTGACATACGTGTTCTGTGTGTTTGCTTCTTGCAGCTTACGTCCCGGAACTCACAAGGAAAAAAAATATTTGACATGGCCAAGGACTGAAGGCCTCAAATACTACCTTTAAAATGCCTTCAATTATGGTGTGATTCATTTCCATATATAACAGCCAGTACCTCAGTTCTGAGAAATTATTACCCATGGTATTGTGGCTTTCACCAAAAGCAACAGAAAGGCTGTCACCTCAGCAAATTGATTTTGTGGGGATATGACATCTTCCATTAGCTGAGAATTAGTCTCTCCAGTCTTTGTTCTTCCTGCCTGCTCTGTCAGTGCAGTTAAAGGATGTTGGTGTCTGAACACAGAAGCCGTGTTTGAAGAGCAAGTATTCTCCTCAAATCCAAAGTCAAGTGAATATTAAGGGTGGAAAATACAATGAGAAGCTCTGGAGTGACAGCTTTGGACACTGGTCTCCAAAATTTGAAGACTTTGGTTTGATTTCACAAAGCATTTATCTTCTTACACTGGGGTCACTCTGTGTCCGCGGTATGAAGGACATGGGGACACATTGATGTGTCTTTCTATGAATAGCTAGGAACAATAATAGTGTGGCTAGACCCTTGCCTTGGGAGGATGAAAGCCTGATAATATCATAGGAGGGCTCAGCTTCTTCCGAAAGATACAGAAGGCTGTGAGGCAGCAAGCAGAAGAAGGGCAAGGGAAGAGCCAGAGCAAGGGAAAGAGGTGTTAATACCAACTACAATCTTGCGAGGACAAGGTGAGGAACTGCTTAAACATGACCAAGGACACAATCAGAGAGTCCTATTTAACAGCAGGGGCAGAGAAAGCCCATTTAGATCATGGAGAAAGAGTCCCCAGGCAGAGGCGTGGCTTTGTGATCTTCCATAGAGCTCTGCCTTAGGCCCAAACAAGTTTTTCAAGTGGTGAAGAAAGAGGTCCATGTCTGTTTAAGATTACATCTAACTCTGGGTATTTCTTCTGCAAAGCATAACCGAATTTGATTGATTTTCCTGTTCAAAGTCTATCTGGGGATCCATTTTCCTCATTCTTGTACATCCCACTGAATTTATCAATACACCTGATGTGCTTGTGTGGCTAATGTTCTGGAAGGTGAAATGCTTAAATTATTAAGCTACTGGGGTTTCTAAGGGTAATGTCCACATTGGTGCTAAGAGCTTGCAGGACTTGAGCTGAGGTGTTCCTTTTTCCTCTGGCAGGATTCCTCTGCCAAAACATATGCCATAGACAAAAAGGTGGGATGCAATGGTTCTCCCTGGAAGTTTAGAGTATATGGAATCATTGTGATGGGGCCAAACATTGTCCAGGAAGGGAACAGGAACAGCATCATTTGTTGTGGTCTCTGCATGTGTGTGTGAGACACTAGTGACAGAATAGGTGTGCTACAGTTTGGCACCATTGCTTCCAGTGCTCTTCGTAATCAAGTGTGTTTATAAATGGTAAGATACATTTTAAACATTTCTCAATATTTTGACTTGAAAGCTGGATGTCCTGGTTTCGGCTGGAATAGAGTTAATTTTCTTCCTAGTAGCTGGTGTAGTGCTGTGGTTTGGATTTAGTGTGAGAATAATGTTGATAACACACTGATGTTTTAGTTGTTGTTAAGTAGTGCTTACCCTAGTCAAGGACTTTTTCAGCTTCCCATGCTCTGCCAGGTGCACAAGAAGCTGGGAGGAAGCATAGGCAGGACGGCTGACCCAAACTGACCAAAGGGGTATTCCATACTATATGATGTCATGCCCAGTATATAAATTGGGAGGAGTTGGCTGGGGGCAGTGATCGCTGCATGGAAACTGGCTGGGTATTGGTCGGCGGGCGGTGAGCAATTGCATTGTGCATCACTTATTTTGTTTATTCTTCTTCTTATTATTATTATTTCCCTTCATTTTCTGTCCTATTAAACTGTCTTTATCTCAACCCACGTATTTTACTTTTTTTTCCGATTCTTTCCCTCATTCCACTGGTGAAGGGGGAGGGTGAGCGAAAGGCTGTGTAGCGGTTAGCTGCCTGCTGGGTTAAACCACAACACTGGAGGAGGAGGAGAAGCCAGGAGAGGGGGAGGAAGCAGGATTTCTCTTCAGAACAAGACAGTAATAGCATGGTAATCATTTTTAGGTAGCTGAAGAGGGAAGAAAAAAATTAAATGCAATCTAATACATAACTGTCACTTATTATGAGTCACATCTTTCACTTTAGATTCAGATTATCTCCATCCCACATATATGTGGCATTCCCTAACTTTCTATTGCTACAAATTATTGACCTAAAGAAATGGAATTTCATGTGTATTAGGACTTGTAGGAGAGTATTTTACTAGAGGAATGAGTTATTGCAAATTTCATCATCCAGGCTTCACTATTACTTGTCCTTATGTCTCAGTGTAAGTTTTGTCCTAAATCAGGCCTTAGGAAGGATTAAATCTGCTATACATTGAAGCTGTTTATCTTGGGTTTTTATAAAATGTGGTCTTCATGATTATTATCTGTTGCAGTAAAATTCAAACATAAGGTATTTCAGCTTTCAAAATATATGCAGCTATTTGGGGCACTGTAAGTAGGGAGACTGACACTTTTACTGAAGAAAAGGAAGATGATAAAATAGAAACAAAGTCTAAAATGGGAACAAAGATGTATGGATCTAGCTCCACCTCAAGAGTGGCACTGAGTATCTTAGGATGTTCTGCACATCATGGTTTGCTCAGAGCTTCAGCATTTCTGGGGCACCAGAATCTCCTGGGTACTGAGTGGGGGACATTTAAATTGGAATCTTTGTACTAACGTTTCACAAGATTAAAAATCTGGACCAGATCCTGATGCAAAAATAGTGTAAAGGAAGTGGAAAGCCTCCTATACACCATGATGACCATGTAGGTTGCTTCAAATCCTGAAATAACCTGGAGATCTGGGCTAAGAACAGCAGTGTGAACCTTTCTGGCCATGCTTGTGGACTCAGCTGGAAAATCAGCAGCAAATAACACAGACAAGAAGACATTTTCTGGTTGTTGATGTTACCTTTCTATCTTTTTTTGGGGCTGCAAGATTAGCTCAAGAAAATGGAGAAGGAGAAAAGTTTGGGGCTTCTTTTTTCTATGCAGCCTAGAATGAGCACCATATTCTAGTGTTCAGCATAGAACAACTCATGGAAAGAAGAGCCTTAGCAAGATGCAAAAAAAATTCCTTTAAATACCAGGTTTTTAGAACCAGTGGCATTTCGGTACTCAGTCCATGACAGTTACAGATAAGTACGGAAGAACATAAACAAAGAATCCCATAATCCAGAGAGGATTAACAGGTCAGAATAAAATTAATCTCAAGTAATAGACACATTTCACCTTTTTTTGTGAAAAACACAAGTCTTCACCAACTAACTAGAAGATACGTGCTTCTGTTTTCTCACTAACAGCGAATAAATGAGGAGGAGCTCTGTTGAAGTCAGTAACATTAGAAAGAGATCAAACTATTTTTGTCTCTTTCTACAATCTACATTCTCCCCATGGGAATATATTTGGGATAGTGAAGTCTCAACTAGCAAATAGTCAGTGTCTTAGCCCTAAATCTTGATTCAAAACTAAAATTGCTCAAGCCTGGTTTACTATCCCTTATTTTCGGATAAACAAACTAATGCTGCCACAGAGACACTGCTTGCAAATGTGCCCTCCCGCAAACACAAACATTTTTATATGCATCCCTTCCTTGTAAATTACAAGCATTGATTGAATTATTTCTGACATCTATTTAATTGGTTTTAAAAAGATGTAAGCCTATTCTGTATCTGCAGTCTGTCTGCATGTGTCCTTTTATTCTGTTCTGTTGTATAGTGTTTGTATCATCTGTTTCTTGGTAGGACTGGTTTACATTTGCTTCCTGCTCTGGATTCTTTTTTTTCTTTTTCATTTCATTGAGCCAGATTTTCAGTTAATTCACAGTCATAGCTCATACATGAGCATTCAGGTGGTTCTTGAGCACACATTTGACCAATTAGAAATGGTACTTTCCATCCAGGTTCATTAAGTGCCTCTGGTGTTTTGTATTTTCTCCCCAAGAGCCTTTATGTATTAAGATCTCTTCCCTGGCTGCTGATCCTGGGTTCCCTTACTTCAGGAGGGCTGAATTCTCTTTTTGTGACTTGTCTGACACAAAACTAGAAGTGGAAGTTGGCTAAGAAGAAAAAGAGGGATATGGACTTTCTCAGGATCTGATGCAAAGCCCAGTGAAATCCGTGGGAGCCTCCCACCAGTTCCGTATCAAGTTCTACCTTGATTGTGTGGTGCTTTCTGGTACAAATAGATGATGAAATTCACTTTTACATTTAATCATCCGTTTCAGGACTTCAAGGAGAAAGAATTAGTCTGGGAAAAATAAAAAGCTTTCCAAAAATATCTTCACATGAAACACAAACTTATCTAAAGTTCAGACAATTCAGTTAACTACACTCTCCAGTTGCAGAAGAAGAGTAGAAGTGCTAAAAGTACAGTTTTGCTGTACTTCTGTGCTAGTCCAAAGAGCGGGAGGAGAGTGTGGGAACTTCTCAGATCCAGTCCTTGCAAGATTTCCAGAAGTGAGAGACTCAGGAGCCTGGGCACTTCCCAGGCTTTGGACACCGTCCTGTTATAAATCCCGATGCTGTGGTCATTGGCAGACATGGAAAGCAATGAGTCACCGAGTGCTTGTCATTTCCAAAACAATATAGCTTCACATTATGAATTAAAAGTCTGATAGAGGTAAGTAACCTCCTGAAATGTTTATTTAGATAACAGTCCTGTAAGCAGGTCCTGAGAAGCAATCACTGTTAAAGTGGTGGATTTTATTACATTCAATAAAACACTTGCATGTTGCAGAAATGACATCTCAGTTTTTCAAATAGCTAGAAATTGCTGAGCTTAATGGGCACTGGAGTGATGATATAATCACAGTTTTCTCGGGCGTACAGCCCCTATCATTTATTATTTCAACTACTGTACATTGGAATCTGCTTACTCTGACAGCCCTGCCTCACCACAGGTCAGCTTGATAGCATCAGCTGGGAATGGGTAATAACCAAACTGCACTGACAGCAGGCTTGGCAGAGCTAACTTTAAAGGTAGAAATGCGCTTAAAAATACATAAAGTAGGTGTGACAAAAATGAGAATTGAAGCAGTCCTCACTTGAGTATTGCACAACTCTATGGATTTTTGATTTCCAGATGTTTTACCTATCAGATATTCCCTGATGGCTTTCATTAAAATTCCAAAATATGTCAGTCAGTCTCAGCTGCTCAGGGACATGGTATTGATGGTATGGTGTGTAGTTGTTCAGCCATGGATACAGAGTAATCTTCCTTCTTTGTTTTTTGGTTTTTGTTTTTTGTTTTTTGTTTTTTTTTTAAATGGAGAAGCACTGTTTGCAACCCCCAACAGCAGATCTCCTGAGGGAATTTAGCAGTTCTGTCCCTCAGATGTCAAACATTTTAATAGGTAGTAAAGACAATGTAACTTGCAGGACTAAATACAAACCATTTGTTTGAGAGTGTGGAGGTAAGCAAAGTCTGTATGACAAATGAACTTCAGAAGATTCTAGTGTATATTGGAAAAGTGGCGGTGTTTTTTTGGTTTGTTTTGATTTTTTTTTTACTTTTTCCCTGAGGCTGTCTTTTCTGCTGTATTTGTTAGACGATATAGTCAATCAGAGTCTTGCTTTTTGGTTACCTTCTCTCAAATGACCTACTTCCACCTCCCTTACAGTCTGCAGAAAACTGGTTCAGTGGACTAATGCACGCTGAGCTGATGATGTCCACACCACCATGGCAGCAGCTGGGACTGTGCCAAAGCCGCCTCAGCAGCTCTTCATCATGCTGTGCTGCAAGCTACAGTGGAGGCACGTTCAGCCCCAGGGAGCCAGAGGAAGACAACCTGCAGCAGCTCCTCATGCAAAGCTGAATCCCAGGAAAATAATACTGAACTGAAAAGCCTGCTGTTGCTCACTGTCCAGTGTGGTCTTGCTGCTTTGCAGGGCTACACTTCAGCCCAAACAGGAACCTGCAGGCTTTGGGCTAGAGGCTGTGGCACACAGATGGCACAGTACAAATACTGATGGTGAGCTGAGCCGGGCTGATTCTGTTCAGCCTCATTCAAACCCTCAGAGACCTGTCTGCATAAAGCTGAGTGGTTCTTGCAGGGGTGGGTGGGACCACTTCCTGTGGGACACTGCTGGAGGGAGCTGAACAAATACCTTCCTGATTCAGTGTTCTTGAGTATAAATACTGAGCTGTCTATATCTATTTGTGTCTACAGTCTTCCTCCACCCTAAACCTCCTCCTTTCCTTGGAAAAGCATTGGGTTTTTTAATATCTCCACATTACTGATGGTGAGGAAGAACTGCCTGCCAAAGGTGATCAGGGAGAATGTAGTGTTTTTCATGGAGCTGAAATAAGAACCAGATTGAGGGTCATGAGCAGAAAATTTATGTTGCTGTCTGTACGATAATGTACCATGCAGGAAACTTTCTAAAAGGACATTTCAATATGTGGAATCTGCTCCTATTGTCTTATAAGGACTATACTTTCTGCTGCTAGTGTTTATGCCAGTTTGTACCTGGTTACTTTAGTTCCCCCAGCCATGTCTAAGCATCTAAGATGTACTGTATTTATTTAATCTTTCCTCATAAGTCTGTCCCTCTTGGTCCCTTAAACCAGCCCAAATCAATGCAGTAATTTTTTTTTGCTTTTCCCCGTTTTGCCTTTCACAGCATGTATATATTTTTGGCCATAAGGTACCCTTAATTAATTAAATACTCCAGATACAGTTGTAGCAAAGCCATCTAGATAAGGAACTGTTTTCTCTCTACTTTGTGATTAGCTGCCTGTGTTTGTTACTTGGATTTTATGTCCCCCCTCCATCATATTAAATTGCAAGTTCATGGTTAGTGTGTTGCTCGCAATTTCTCCAAAGGACATACTGCTGTTACTGCTTCCCTGGTTTTAATCTGATCATTGGATGCCTGTGTTTTGCATTAATTTCCCTGAGATGTTCAGGCTTGCAAGTTTTTGAGTTGAATTTAATTTTTGGTGGGCCTCTCACCCTGCATATTTCTGTTCTCTCTTTAACTCACTCACATATTTTTTCTCCTTCTCTTCTGGAGCCTTATCTGCTTTATCAGAAGTATACAGACTCTGCGTATTAGGGTTTCCAGGCTCAACTTTTTTAAAAATACCTGATGTCACATTCCTTTGTCTTCTTTCATTCTCCATCTGCCTCTTATCTAGTCTCTCACCTTGTTTTCTTTCAGCTGATAAATCAGTTTTTCCAGTGTATTTTTCTTTTTCTCCCTCTGTAAGTTTTGCTCTACCATGTTTTTCCTCTGAAACACAAGGCAACCTGTCTACCTGTATGTCATAAATATGTAAACTTCAAGATTCCTTTTCTAATAAATAGGAACAGCCAGCTTGATATTAGTTTGCCAGCATCTGGATTTAAAAGCACCCTGAAAGGAAAAAAAAGTGCTATTACAATAATCACAAACATTTTAACAAATAAAACTATCTCTGAAGCAGTTTGCATTCTGGCTTGGTAGAGTGAATATTAGATATTTCTCTGATAATTACTTTCCTTTCTAAAAATGTTATTTTATTCTATTAAAGTTCATATTTAAAATAGTACTTTCAGTCCTTTAACCACTGATATAAAGTTTAGTCATAAAAAACGTGAGAAAACAAAACCTAAAGCAAAATAAGAACTACAGACAAGCCATTAAATGCAGAAAGGAATAGAGTTGTTAGCATTAACTTACACACACAAAAAAAACCCCAAAAACCAACTTTAGTAAAATGCTCCAAATCATCTTGACCTTTTTTAAAGAAAATTCTGATAGTACTTTGAGGTTTACTACTAGAATCTTTCTTCTAGCTAGCAGTAACTGTCAAATAGTAGTTTGTAATCTCAGAGAGCTGACGCAGGTTTTATATCTTTGTTCATCTACTATTTTATGTTTGTAACTTTCATTACAGTGACTCTCTTTTTTTTTTTTCTCCTGAAGGATAAGAACTGAACATATAGTGAAACCTTTTGAAGGATGATTCTCCTGTAATTTATGGCACACACTTTGTTATTTAATTTCCTCAATCAGAAAATGTTTGGAGGTTTAAGTAAAAGCTCGCAATTATCTGTGTAATGGAGAGGTGAGCAGGTCATAATTTGTAGAACTCACCTGAGAATTTCAGAGAGAATGCAATTTTGTAGAAATTTCATGACAGTTCTGAAGAGAAAAAAAGGAAATTGAAATGGGTTTCAAACTTTGGAATATGAAGAAAAGGACAATAGAACTAATCCTAGAGCAAAGCAAAGTTATTGTTATATCACAATTACATTTATATTAATATAAATACTATAATTACACCTTACCAAATAGGAAAGGATCATCCTGCCTGAGGCTGTTGGACCCATATATGAGAGTAACTGTTGAATATGGGGTAGGCATTGATAGAGGTTTTCTACTGAAAACCAGCATCACTCTCGAGATGAGGGAGGGAGGGGGGGAAAAAAAAAAGAAGGGGAAAAAAAAAGCCAAAACAAAGCAAGCAAGTAAAATGGAATAGACTACAAGTGATTATACCAGGTTTTTAATTAATGAGAACACAGGAGATTGCTAAAATGAGTACATTACCTAATGGTGAATTAATATTATATGCTGAAACATCCCACAAGGGAAGAATTGGATATGCTAATATTGTATGAAAGAGATTGCCACTGGCAAATATTTCACTGTAGAGAGTTCTACATTAAGTATAAACTCTGAAAAAAAACAATCCTCTTAATATATGTCATGAAATTTTAATTGCCTAGAAGTTACTAAAGCATGATAAAAGCTTGATTATACACCTTTGCATCCTTTTGATGGTCTCTATTGACCATTGATCCAGAACTGTTTTTAGAAATGCGGTGCATTATTGTATGAGTAATAGAAGAGACATTTTGTGGTATAAAGTTATAATTCCTAAGCAATAATATCCAAAACTGCAATTGGCCTAGGCCTAACGGGACACTACCTAGAACATCCTTAGGGGAGGAATATTTGGCTTTAGAATTCACTTCCCTCCCCTTGGTTCAATAATACTGTCTACCCTCTGGTAACATTCAGGCTATTCTGCAGAATGCATCTGTTATGTTTGTTAATGTAAAGGGAATGGATGGAAATGGGAGACAGTACTGGATCTGCAGTTTGATATGTCATAGTACAGCACACAATTTTTTTGTAAAATATGTATTATTTATTTTGGCTTGTTCTGTTTTTCAACTTTGCAGCATTCCAAGAGTAATTGAATACCTTTTTACAAATGAAAAGAAGAGGAAGGAGTTTTTTAAGTGTTGCATTTAGGATTTGGATAAACTGTTACCCAAACGAAACAGTATCCAAGTCTTCATATTTTGGCCTATGACTGTTTAAGGTACATGGAACTGAAGAAAACAGCCAACTTTTACGCTGTTCCATTAAAAGCCATAAATCTGCCTGTATTCACTAAAAAGTTCACTGACCTCAGTAAACTCTGGTGAATGTGATTCAAGTTGCATATTTATGAGGAAACCTGAAAATAGCTAATGTTTCCTTGAACTGAAGTGGTAAAAAAACCAAAAAAACCCCAAACAAACCCAAATCAACTCAGTGGAAGGTGACTGCAACAGAAAGACCCAGATTTTCAGGCTAAGTTAGTCTGTATACCTTGGAGTGGATTATATGACTCAGACTCAGATGGCAGACTCTGAATGTTACTAGTAAATTAACTAATCCATGTTCAAATCAGTTTCTTAGTTCCACTGGAGCCGATTAAAACATTTTTGGTGATCGTTACCATTTCTACTGAATGGCTTACTCATAATTTTCTCTGGATGACCAGTTGCCAAATGAAAGATTGATTTCATACCCTTACTTCCCTTTGAATATGAACTAAATTAATTAAATTATTTGTCAATGCTTTTGTCTTGACATACAATGAAATCTGGTTTGATCTTAATGTTCAAGTTGTATAAAATGGCAGAGGCAGGCCTTCAGCTGCTGCAAACTGGCACAGATCCACTTATTTCAATAAAGAGTTTGAGGCGTTTTCAGTGGAATGCAGCTGGGCTTATAGCTAGAGTTGACCTATTCCATCTGTGGTCTGCTTCCCAGTTGCCTTACATTCAAAATCAAGAGTGCTCCTGAACAGTTGCTCACTCTGGAAATATCAAGTGTGTGAGTGAGAGGTTTGTCTCGTGTTTTGAGTGGGAATTTCCGACTAAAGGTTTCAGCCTTGTGCTTGGTTACTTCACTTCTTTATTGCTGGCTCCCTGCTATTTAGCATGTTCTCCTCCATGATAATATTTCTTTTGTGCTGCTGCTGGTGGTCTCATCCTCCTGGCTTCTTGTCATTCTCTTGAAGATGGTATCTGACAGTTCACTGTCTGTTATTGACTTGTTCCAGCCATTCTAGCTTCCAGGTGATGGCCTGAGCAGTATAAATAACCACTTTTTTCTCTTTTAAGTTCCTCATTAAATGCACTTAAAATACCTTTCTAAATAAGTACACTTATACGTAGAATGCAGTGTTCTGTATTTCTGGTTCTACACTCAGTAAAGCATGGTGATGCAATGTAAATGTGGTCAGTGCAGGAAGTCTGGCACTATTAAATGGTTTGTTAGAACTGGGTATAGAATAGGACTGGTTGAAAAACAAAGCAATGATATATACAAGGCTGTGCCTTTGTTTTGTAAGCAACACAGAATACAGTCCTACGGTCTCTGTTTTGTGAAATAAATGCATATAAACTAATCCTGAATTTAACAGTCATTGTCAGATGCAGCTGTGGCATTACCTGAGAAAGTACAGGGTAATTTCACTTCTCTAACAGCGTTGTCTGTACCAACTGGGATTTTATTTTTCTTAGTACTGCACCATGGCAGGAAATTGGAACCCAAATCTGTAGCATCTAAAACTACCTCCAGGGACTCCTGTGCCAGACTGCCTGAAGCACTTCAGAAGTGTCTTTTTTTAGTGCTGGAATGTTCATAGTCATTAACATAATTGGGACAAATGAAAGAGGGAAAAATGCTGAAATAACGGGATTAATTCTGCATAGAATTGTAAGAATTCATGGGAAACAAAACAGACCAATTGTAAGGGATTTCAGTAGTAACAAAGAAAAGTGAAGGTTACTGCAGTTCGGAGAAGATGAATGTCTTACCCATAGTTTTGGAGACAAAAAGAAAGACCAGGGGAAGAAAGGAAGTAGGCTTGATTCTTATTTCACGCTGCTCAGTCATGCTTTGACTCAGGTTTAAGTGCACTGTCCTTAGTAATCCCTGGCTGACTTGCCAGAATGACCACACTTTTACTGGGGTCACACTGGCCTGCAGCTGCCCTGAAGTTGGGAAAGTTGACTGAGTCACTCTGTCTTTTTCCCTACCGTTGGCCTGTGCCACCAAAGGTTTTATCAAACCCAAGCACCTGGTCCTCACTGAACCTGAATTAAATGTGTCTGTGTCACTCAGACATACAGTCAGTAATCATTACCTATCTGATAAGCTATGTCACAGGCTAAACTTCTACCACCACTATATGCAATAAGGAATTTATTTAACCTCATGAATTTTTCTTTAAATCAAAATGTTGGAGACTTTTCCTGAATAAAATGATACTGAGTACCTTCCAGGAGCTGGATTCTTAGACACTGTCCAGCAGAAGTCCAAGTTGATTCTGTGTGACCCTTTATGGCAGGATATCATCACATGCATCTGCAGGCAAGCTGGAATCTGACTTTGAAGTTCACTTCCCACTAGCTGACTGGCTGTGCAAGGTTCATTTAAAGTAATCATGGAAACAAATCCCAATATAAAAGATCTGTGTCTTCTCTCAGGTCTTCCATGTACTTGTGCTTCTTACAGCCTGACACAAGTCCAACCGCTCTGCCGTGCTATCATCTCCTGAACTATAAACATCACTAAGCATGGAAAGAGGATTATCTCATGTTGGACTTATTGTTTTGAGGGGTGAAGATTGCAGCTATATTAGGGGGAATGTGAGAACCCAAATTAAAAACATGCCACAGAATATCAGGTGCATTGGTACAATTATTTACCTTAAACAGGAAAAGCTGTGCAAAGATGGGTTTTACATTGAATCAGATCACAGGTGCACAGTTTTTCTGAGTTGATGTTGGTGGCACAACAACCTAGAATATCCTAGAATCTGGCAAACAAAAGGCTGAAAAAACTTGGTGTTTATAAGGCGTCTGTAAGGATATTGACTACAGGGAGATTATTCTAGCTGTAGATTGGCATGGGGAGTGAACTGGGGCCATGTGTTCCCTTACAGTTCCCCTACAGCAATGTCCCTCACCTTTTATTCCTGTGTAGATACATAATGTCACTGGCATAACTAGTCTTCCTGCAGGTGCAGCACAGGCTCACAGCTAAAATGTGTCTCTGTTTTCTGCCTGCACAGCAGCCACTCAGTCAGGTGTGCAGCTCATCACATTTGTATTCGTGGTATGGGTTGTAAGCACAAAAAATGCCAGAGTAAATTGTTCAGGTGTCGCCTGTGCCCATAAAATGATGGTCACCCTTTGAAAATAAACTCATGGAAAGCAGGCTATGTATAGAAAGCCATTTCTTTGATGGATGTTAGCTGCAGGGGGAGGATAAAACAGGCCCTTACCTATAACTGCGTAGGGTAATCATTCCTGTAAGTGAAACTTACTACTGTAATCGCACAAAGACTTGAACACTGTGAAGGCAAAATCAAAATGCTAGCAGACAAGTTGTCCTCCAGTTTATTAGGTTCCTTCCCAGGAGGGCTACATTCAATTATGTTTTTCAGTGGTTTGCCAAAAGAGCTTCGCAGTTAAGCCAGCTGAGTTTGCATTCAGATTTTCTACTTTAAGTTACAAATGTCTTGCTTTTCAAAGCTTTCCAGCTGACCTGAAGTGGCATGCCAACAGTACTACAGCTAATTGAATATATATCTCATTTTTCATTTTTGCAGCTTTACGGACCATTTCCTCATTAAAAAAGGTGAGTGTTTGCACAGGAGCACGCAGGAGAATTAAGCAGCAGGAAAATCTCTGTGACAAGATGTTGTCTCTTTATTTTGTTTTTGAGTTTGGCAGCTGGATACTTCTGTTAACTCATATTTATCTTGCGCTAACATAATAATTGGGAAATTACTACTTTGCTTCAGTAGAAGTATCCTGCAGTTAAATGCAAGAAACTATTTGCCTCAAGGCTGTGCTCTATTCTGTGTTTATAGTGTCATTTGTATATATATCCCTATAAAATTTGAAGAGATATCTGTAATGATCATCAGCAAAGCACAGCTCTGCAAGGACTGAGGAGGGTAAAAATTTTAGATAATCCACGATATAAAAGGACTGTTTATACTAATTAATCAGTGCACATGCCTTAGATTCTGGCGTTCAGTGCTGTATGAGTTCTCAATGAGGGGTACCATTTTGCATTACACTGTTTCTTTCCACTAAAGAAAATGATCACTTACAGACATTTAAGAAGTGAACCTGGGAGTTTTTCTTGTGCATCACAGAAGGACACCAAATATTAACTTTATGCTCAATGTTCCTTTGCAATTCATAATCCCTCGAGCCAATCCTGCTCATTCAAACAGCTGTAGCAAAAGTGTACATGAGGCAAGGTACACATTGGATTTGGGCAGAGGCGCTGTGTAGACCTGAACATTAAATAAGCTTATTCAGGTAGAACAATATTGCTGTTCAATAGTTTATTGGTAGAAAATAAGCAAAGTCTCAGAATTTTTTCAAAACGATCCTAAATGTAAGCTAATTCCTGTACAAAACATGCAATATTGGCTCCCAGCTCTCATTTCGCAGTTCTCATAGATCTCATATGCTCCAAGTGACTTTTGTAGCATTTTCTTCCTGAAAATTAAAAATTATTTAACAGAAAGGGGTGAAAAACTGAAGTATTATTGCTCTAATGCTAAATGCTATGTATTGAAACCTAATATTCTGTTTTACTGGGCTATACAAATGCCCCAAAAGAGTCTGTGTCCCCTTTATTGAATAATTGTATTGTATTTGCCAGGAGAAATGCTCTAATCCATGAGGAACTTGTTTTCTGACTGTGCCCCCCTGACTCAATATTGACACACTATGCAGATATTTGGAGATATTGAATGAACAGAAGAATGATCAAAGAGGAGGGATTGATCTAAGACTGTCTTAAGCAGGACTCTAGGTCTTTGAAGAGACTGAGAGCACTAAAAGTTATGTGTGATGTGTTCAAAAGAGCAGGTGTGCCCAGTGTCTTTGGGAGGAGAGGAAAGAGACAGTGAAAATGCTAGTTTTTATTCTGCCACTGCCTTGCATTTCTGATCAGTGAAGCAGTTGAACAAAATAGCCTGACAGCATCCCCTGCCGCAATCCCCTAGACCGACTAGATGTTTCTAGTTTTGATGAAAAACTCCTTGGCCAGAGGCTCTGAGCTCCTCTAGATCTACAGCTTTAGCTCTTCCTTGCCTCAAAGGAGCTGTGACAGAGGAGTTGGGTATGGCTGCCCAAAAGCAGGGTCATTCTTCTGCCTCACTGCACCAAGAAGAGGGGGCAGCGGTGTCTGGGATGCCCTTCTGAGCATCAGCACACAGCGTCCCAGAAGGAAGTTCATGGCTGACTACAAGCCCCACCTCCGGGAGCAGCTCTGTATCACTCTGATGCTCCTCTTCCAAGGAGCATCTGGTGGAGACCGAGTGTATTACTGCTCATACGGGACCGTTTAGATATGCAGAGGGTGGCTTACTAGTGTGAAGTTAAGAGATTTCATTTCCTAGCCCTTTTTTAATTATTTGTTTGTGCATCAACATCAATGGTGGAATTAATGATTAAAATACATTGAAACACAATTTTATATTAACTGCAGCTGCAATGACAGCAAAAGATCACAAGACGTTGTCCTTTGAGTCCTTTCAGCCCTTCAAGAGTTTGTAAAGAATGGAAATCAGTGTTAGCTGATCTGGTTTTGTTTGCCTTGCAAAAGTGATGACTGTTGAGCTAAGTATTCCTCAGTGAAATTTTATATTAAAAACTAGATAAATGCTTGGATCCTGTAAGTCATTGTCAACATCACATTTTTAGGCAGATCAAATGCTGAGTCTTCATGACTAAACAGCATCATTTGAGAAATATGCTAATTGTTTCATTTGTTCTTTATTTTCTTGTGGTTGCAGCCATACTATATTAAGTGACTCCCTCAGTCAACCTACACTACCCGAGGGGCAGATTTGTAGACTAAAATGCTCACATTTGAGAAGACATATTGAGTGAAGACCAATATGCACTGATCTGGACTTATCACAAAGTTTGTATTGAAGCCTATCTGCCAGCTACAGAAGAAAAGATTGCAGTACTATTGCCAAAGGAGATAAAAGGGTCATGTCAGTTTCCGAGTCACTTCTGGGCAGGCTCAGATGACTTTTTGGCATCTAATTCAGACTTCACCCTGTTTAAAGCAGTAAATATGTGGCGGGACTTTCTGGAAATCAGCTGGACTTTGGAAATATCTGTGTTTTTATTTAAGTATTTGCTCTGCAAGTAAGCTCTGTGCCCACAGCTGTGAGGTGTTCCTGTCAGCCCACACAGATGACTTGCAGATTCTACTTTTCTTCCTCTGCTTCACTTGCTGCAACATGCAAAACTCTCCAAGGCAGAGGTTGCACTCTGGGGCCAAGATCTAAGTTTTTCACATTTGCCTTCTTTGCACATCTTTTCTAAAAACAAAGAGGTATTTTGCTGGAAACCTTCTGACTTCTCTCTTATCCAGTGTTCAGGAGGTATTCATACCTGTAGTGATAGAAAAATGCTCCCTCTTAATAGAAAACTCTCAAGTTGTCTAGTGAGGTTTTTGGGAGCTGAGGTTCTTCCTAAGATGTGGTAAGTGGGTTTTGGTTTTAGAACAACCAAAAATCTGCCTATGTATTGCCACTATGGAGCTAGTAGGAGAAGTATTCTAAAAAAATAATCCTACATCTTTGCCTCAGTATTTCTAGAGTAATGGAAACATCAGATAAGACTGAAGTGTTGGTGTAGGTAAGATTGGGTTAGGAATCAGAAGCCTGGAAGGTTATGACAGCTGAACTGATCTTCTCAACCATTCTTGTTTCCCAGTGTTGCTCTGCTGAGGGCTAACAACCCCTACCAATCATCTAATATTGACGATGCTGAGCAAAACAACACTGCTAATCTGGAGAGAGAAAATGTTGGTGACAGGGCCAGGACGGATAGTGCACAAGTGCCAGGATAAGCGATTTATGTGTCCAAGTGAGCATGGGGAGGAGGAAAGACAGCTCACCAGGCACTGCAGTGGGGCACACAGGAGAGGAAACTTCAAAGGTGGAGAGTGAAATTTTGTTGGAGAATGTTTTTAATAGGCATTTCTATCAGTGGGTTACTGTTAATAATAAGTTCTAGCAATAGATCATCAGTAGTTATATTATCAATTGCCTCTGATACCAGCACAGAAAAAAAAGACAATAGAGAATTTTTTCCATGCCCAGATACAGGGTTTCTGAGGGCTCCATGTATGATGACACTCTAAAGCATTGAGCTTTAGTTCTATGTCCAGGTATAACATTCTTGTGTGTCCTGGCATATTGTGACATATACTATAAGCATAATCTATGTTAAACTATCCAACGTTTTGGAGAAAACAAGCCTGTTACAATGGAATGGGATAGGAGACGACATTGATTACACATATGCATAGTGTAGTACATGCAGTATTTGATTACATGTGAACAACTCACTTGTGACCAGAACAGTGCAATCGTCATTCAGATCAGTCTGATTCATGTCCAAGATCTATCTGTAATATCAAACTCAACTGGAAGGGAAGGGAAGGGAAGGGAAG
>VYZW01035453.1:2153-16628 GCA_013401315.1 Balaeniceps rex | reverse complement strand
TTGCTCCATTTTCAGAGAAATATGTAACAATTTATAAATCTGTTTTGAAATGATATTGAGTTGAACTTTCATCTCACCAAGACATGCTGGGTAGTTTCAGCTGTGTTTTTCTTTTAATATTTTTCCTGTCATGAGGCTGCAAATTCAAAATAATAGAGTTAGAAAAACACATTTGGCAAATGCACTGGCAAATATGCAAACAAGCTTATACAAGCCTTTTGCAGACCGTGTCACCTTCTCTGGATCAAAATACACTAGGAAAATTAAACAGCTTTCAGATTTGTTTTAGGCTGAATAGTTAGTGTTGAGGTGCTTGCCTGTGCTTTCAGAACCTTTGTAAGCACATCACCAGCTCAACTTGACTTGCTGTTACTGAAATATTTCAACAGAATCTATTAAACCTTAGTAAGCATTTCACAAATAACAAATAACTCTGCCTTTGGAAAAAAAAATCCATATTCCCTGCATTATGTATGCTATGATACGTCTACAAACTAGACAAATATTTACTTGTTTTATCATTTAAACTTCGCCATCTATTTAAAACATGGCACTGTATGTCTGTTGCTGCTTTTGTATTACCTTGGACCTTTCTTAAATTATTTAACCAGCTGTTAAAATCACTCAGAAGCTCTGACCAACACCCAGCTGAATGTATTTCCAACATCAAATCAGGTGGCATTAGCAGCTGTGCAGGATTCCCCTACAGTTTTGCACACATTTTAATCAGCTAACTCACCATTTCTTTCTGCCTGAAGGGATCAATAAAGGAAGAAAAGAACAGAAAAGCCAGACCCAAACACAACTAATTTCTGGGGAAGCTGCATGTTAAATCTTCATTTTGTGAAGTAATCTCATGGTCACAGACTGCTTTACAGATGCTAATTGTTTTTCAGGTTGCTGCAGTCATATCTTGGATACATTATATCTTACAGGAACCAATAAAAACACATTTGTGCCAATACATCCTGACATTGCATTCTGTAGCTTAAAGGCAGGGGGAGGGGAACAGAAAAACAATACAGTTTCTTTCATTGCTTCTAAAGCTTTTCCATGAAGCCACAAATGAGACTGACCAGCCTGAATCAAAGAACTGGCTATATTCCTTGGCTCCCCCTAAATCTTTCTGCAGTTGCAATATAGCTAATAAAAATGGCATTCTGTAATCTATTGCATGGCCACATTTAGTTCACTACAGACCCCTCTTCTACCGGGATATTTTTAGACTAGTATGCTGAGCTAGAATCTGGAAACAATTAATACAATGCATGTTGTTCAGCTTTTGATGGACTGCTACACTTCAGTGATACAGTCTGAAGTGAAACTGCATCTTGAGGAGCTTAGGTAAGAAAAAAGACAGTGTACGGCATCAGAAGGAACAAAATACAGTGTAGCAGTTTGACAACCTTGAAGGTGACTTTTTCCAACCCATTGAATATCAGGTTCATGCCCTGAGATGAAGTTTGGTGAGATTCATTACAGTTCCTTCTGTCACTGGAGTATTAAACCCCCAAATGCATCATTAACTCACAAGTGGGCTTTACCATTTGGCAATAAGGGATCGACATGACTCCAGTGACAAAACCATCTGCAAGAATACTATGAACTTTTGCTGCATGAAGAAGTAATTGCTTTTATATTAGAGATAAAAGAACTCATTTTGATACGTTTAGTAGCCTTTGTATATTTTATAATTAAAAAAAGAGCTTCCTGTGTAAAGGACCTAGTCTGGATTTCTTTAGGGAATAGAGGACACACTGTGCTTCTCCTTAGAGGGCTTAACATAAAGGAACACATAACCGTACCCACTCTTGCTAACAGGAGTACAGCTCTTGAATGTGTAATATCTCAAAGGGTATAGGTATTGACCAACATTCAGCTTGTCTTTCAGTTATATATATGGAAAAGAGATGAAAGACGCTAATACAGTGAGGCAATTATATGCCTTCAATATGTCTTGGCCATAGTGATCCCTACAGTAAGTTACCAAAACCCCAAAATAATATTAGAACAACATCAAATGTCTCCAGGCTATTAGTTTTGTGAGTGAGGGACAAGAGGATTTTGGAAGCTGTGGCTAATTGGTGAGGTCTTTCTCTTTCTCCTGGCTAAAGCCCCCTTCTCCAGCCTCCCCAATTTACCTGTCCTCATTACTTGATGACTGACAGAGTGGCTGTCTGATGTTATTTTTGAAGTGAGCCTAGGAGGCTACTTTGGCTCATCATGGCACTGTCTGTGTCAGTACAAAATTGCCAATAAATTTTCACAACCTCATAAGAAGGGCTGAGAACTCACAGGCATTTCAGCTTGAATAATCTGGTTACTCACCCCCCATCCATCCCAGACATTGCCTTGGCAGTGAGGACAGGCCAGGGCAGATCCATGCAGGATAGTACCAAACACCAAAGGCTCAGTGTGAGATGGTGCAAAGGGTGCTGCTCCTCCCCCTTACTTTTCCAGGAAAGTCCATTCCCTTCCCCACCCCCCACTGGGAACCACAACTCCTGTTAGAGTCCACAGCTGGTCCCTCCCGGACCTCCTGCTGCCACTTTGTCGAAGCAGAGAAAATAAAAATGTAGCACGAAGCCAGCCTGGGAAGGAGGGGTACGGATGCTGGGGAGGGTGGGAGCTTGGTCAGGTTTGGGTCAGATGGGAGGACCCAGCTGACATGTGATGCTTAGTCATTTTGACACTGTAGGAGCTTAGGAACATTTCTACAGACTTTGTTACAGAGCACGTGTGCAGACGTGTGTGTAATGGTATGTAGTATTGTTTCACTAATTCAATGTGATAAAATTTTGGTTCTTAATATGTAGGCAAATATACTCATCTTAAATGCCTCCTGCTAATGATGAATTAGAGAAAAATATTATACAGTTGCCTAATAAATAGATTTCATAAAGCTGAGAGAATACTTGCATAGATAGAGGGATTTTGGTGAAATCTTCCTTTGGAGGAAGCAAAAGGGCTGGTGGCATAGTGCTTAGGTTTATAACTGCTCTTTTTCCCCTCTGGCTTCCTGGGCTGTATTCATCTTGCTTTAGGATGGAGCAAAATTGCAATGAGTGAAGGGTGGCTATTTTTGGTGGTATACCTTTAATGAAAATTCAAGCTTATCAGGGAGTTTCTTTGCCAACATCTGATTACCAGAAAGCTTTCTGACAGCCTCAATAGGAAGTCCATGGGCTCAGTTAATCTTGAACTACCCTTCTGCCCAGTGGGAGGGTCTCTCCAACAGTTATGGCTATGGCAGTGAGAACACCTTCTGCAGATGTGTGTAATGCATTGTGTGATAAAAAGGAAAACTTACAACTTTACTGCCATTCATTTATCACCTGTATGGTCATGGATATGATAACAACTGCAGCATCAGTAGTAATTGTGACACATTTATTTTATTACACCATTTGGGCACACTAGTTACAGACCGGGACTCAATTGGTCTAGGCACTTTACAAACAACGAACAAAGCAATGATCGTGATTCAAGGACTTTACAATCCAAGTGGAAAACTAAGAGCAAAAGATGAAAATAGCAGATGGGAGTAGAAAAAGAGAGCAGAAAGACAGTATTGATCAGAGGACTCAGCACAGCAGCAGCCTAAATTGTTGTCAAACTGAATAATTTAAATCAGAATACTGATCATGGAGGAGCTGATTCTTTTGTCCACTGCAGTGTCTTTGAGCTGTGAGCCTACCAAATTTAATAGCATTATTCTTCAAAGACACTAATATAACAATACAATCAATTCTACTTTGTAAGAGGATGTGAACCTTAAACATTGTGAATGACAGAAGGACTTAAAAAAACAGACTATGGGTTATTCTGTCCCATAAAAATACCCATCCAGCAGATGGAGGGAAGTAAGATTAGCAGAGATACTGAAGATCACCTGCTCCTCTTCGCTTTAGGAAGTCATTGCCACTGTAAGGGGTAGGCTGTGGTCTGCCTGGGAACCTGTTGATTCACAAGAATTTGCACTAAATCCATAGGAACCAGCTGATTAATGTACTTCTCAGTTTCTCCACAGCCCTACATGCTCGAGCCTGGGAGAGGGACTAAACAAACAAAACCAAACAAAAACAGATGAAAAAAATTATAATACAAAACTGGGGAATTATTACCTCACCCAAGCATGGGACACTGGGGATGACCACAACGCATGGGTCCCCTGAGCCTTCTCAGGTCTCTTGCTGGTATCCTGTGGTTACCTCCCGCTTCATTTGCACAGAACTTGAAGCAACAGAGTATCTTTTGCAGGGAGAGCATTTCCCAAGGGTGATTGGGCAGCTTTCGTATCAAGGGCGCAATGATGTCATTCTTCAGAGAACTGAAAACTCCAGATCTCGTTTAGGCTGTGGGCACAGTGCTTGAGCTGTAAATTCAGAGACATGCACCTGGAAGACAATGTTGCATTTATTTTGACAGCTTTGCTTTCATACTTGATTTGCTGAAATGTTCTGCTATATCAGAGGACACCTGGAACCTTTTACAAAAATGATACATATTTAGTGGTAACTACCTTAATCATCAGCTATTACACTGTCCCTGTGGAATCCTACTCTAATCTAGCCATGCTTTTGCAAAAGGTCACTGTTGATATTTCTTTTAAAGTCTTCTCAGAGACAATGTTTTTGTTGTTGTTTTCAAGAAAATTTTTGGCTTGCAGAAAGATAATTAGTTCCTACCTTCCTACATTCAGTTATTTTTTTTTCTTAAACAGTAAAAAAAGAATTCTTTTAAGAAAGAAAAGAACTGATAGCTTTACTAAGTCAAAGACAGCATGCGAGAGACAACTTCTGGAGAAATGCAGCCTGCTTTTTATTATTAATTATTTATCCATTTTGCTACGCACTCACAATATCCTTTGCTTGTTCTAGTCTTTCTCAGTCTCCTTGTCATGTAATAAGGTCTTCTGATTTTCTTTCAGTATAAGAACTGGAAGGAAAAAACCCTGGTTATAATGCCTTTCACCTTCTTCTGCATTCTTGACAGAAACAGTTTTGTCTTTTTTCTCCCCCAGCACTTTTCCTTTCTTAATTTGGAAAAATAATAAAGCAATAGCACCCAGCCACCCACTGACTTTGGGGCGCTCAAAATGAGTCTTCATAAAGTCAGGGAAGGTGGGAACTTGAGTCAGAAAGGCAGAATTCAATCAGGATATGTGTTGTGCTTTTTAGTCTTTGACGCATATCTAAGCAATCTAAATTGAGATGACTGTTGATGTATCCATTTCCTACATGTCATTGAAATGCTGCTCATAAGGAAGGGACAGTCTTAAGCCAATATTTTTAATAGTGGAACCTTCTCCAGGGTCTACTTTATCTGTGCTTAAATATCTGGTCGGCTGAATTCATTGAACACTGGGCAATTTGCAATGAAACTGCTATAAATATGTTGAAAAAACCCAGACTGTTACAGTGTGTTCAAAGCTATCATTTAAATAGACACTAAGGTATGAATTTAGACCAAACGTTAGTGTTTTTTTTAAAAGAAAATAAAAACAAATCTTGGCTTAATTTTTTCTGCTATTCTGGGAGGCATGAACAGGAGCAGACTCTTGGGTGCACGAAATATGCTGGAAATATTTACTCAGAACTAGTAAGACATTTAAAGTAGTCTTTTTCTATTTATAAAATTCTGCTAATTCTTAAGAATTGAGGGTGAGGAAGACTTGTCGTCTGTCTGGATAAGTCTGCTGCACGTACACTCAGATGCAGCTCAAGGACACAGCCTACACCCTCATTTGCACCTTGGTGCCTTTGAAGAAATAAAAATTATTGGATATATTGCTGCCACTGATCACAGACATTTGAGTAGTAAATAATAACACTAAAATACTGCAACAGCTTAAATGCAGCACATACACTTGACAGATACATAAGAAAGATTTTTTTAACCTAAGATGAGAAGAATAAGGCCTCTTAAAGCACTGTGACAATGCCTAATAATGACCACATGTACACGTGGATGTCAGCCTTCCACAAAGGAAAGATATCCAATAGCACAGTGCAGCCAGAGCTTGGAGAAAACAAACCGTCTCACTTCAACAAGCATAGCTCAGGAGAGAAAAGGGTATTTTAAAAAAGACGAAGACTGGATTTAATTTCTTCACACCCTAACCCTCCTCACAAGGGTGAGGACTGCCTGAGGCAACCACTGGTTGCGGGAGCACTGACAGTGTGGATCTGGGCACAGGTGCACTCTGTAAGACCAAACTTGACACAAAAGACTTCAGCTGCTTCGTCCAGCTTAGGCCAGGGCTGAAGCGACAGAAGCTGCCTCGCACACGGTGCTGCATAGCCCCAGGTACTGAAACTTCTGTGGGCACATCCCGTGGTCATTAGTATAAATTGAGCTGACATTAACTCCTGTGTAAGAGAATGTCTGCCATTTTTAAGCACACAGTGGTAAGGATGGAGGTCTGTGGGAAGACACTGGTGAACAGCAGCACTTTCATGAAGCTGGTCAGTATTTGCATTATCAAGGCAAGCTCCATTTTTTAAAAGCAGAAGTGCACAAGGTTAAGGAGCTTTCTTCATGTGGATTATACCAGGCTAGAATCTGAGCATTACTTCTAATTCCCAAATTAACTTTGCTATGAAGAAGAAACCTGCCAGAGGTGACCTGCAGTTTTACGTGAACAGTCTTTAGCTATCATGGAACTCAGGGATCTTCAGAAAATGTGCGTTGTTTCTGGTCTGCCTTATGAAGCAAAACAGAGTTGTGAGAAATATTCAAAATTTCACCTTTGAAAATGTTTCCATATCTTTAGCCACAGATTTTTAATTGAATTAGAGCCTGCAGATATTTTTGTGCTCCTCTGTCTGAGCAGTCTTTGTGTAATGAGCAAGAATATTTCACTTTCTTGCATCTTATTAAAAACAGAGTTTAGCAACTTGCAAAGGCAATGCCCATTCTTCACCCAAAGAAAACAAGAAATGCCATGAACAGTATCCAAAGCAGCAATATATAGTGGCTTCTGCCGTTCACATTTGGAAGTAGAGTATGTCAAGCTCAGGATGCCATTTCCATCACAACAGTACCTCACAGGCTGCACTGATAGAAAACCTGATAAGCCTCACAATAAACAGTACTTCAAAGGGTATAGGAAACCATTAGTTTTTCTGTGCATATTTTGCCTCTCATTCTGTATCCTTGGCACATGTATGCCAGTGCTGAAATCAGGGCAATACTCAAGAGCAAGTTTCATAGACTCAGATTCTTGTCTGAACATGAAAAATGACAGAGTAATTAAAAATCACTTAACTGAAACTGCTGCAGAGGTGGATGATTGGAATTATTGCGGAATATGGTCTTGCTCTGACCATTTTCTGGGCATATGAGTGACTCAGAGGGGACCAATCCTCCCTCACTTACAAAGGAGCAAAGACAAAAGATAAACACCCTGGTGGAACTGTTGTCAGTGAGAGGAAAATTAGTTATCAAATTTTAATAGACCTTGACATTCAAATAAAAGCAAAGAGGAGTCCATCACTAAAAAGTTCACCCCAGATTTTACACTGGACACAAGTGTTAGTTGGATGGAACTAGTTAAAGATGAATCTGTGTGTACAGGCTTGATTCTTTACATTGGGATAAATTTTGCCCTTAGATATGGATTTGCCAAGATGTGTTGGTGCAATGGAAGTGACATGGCTTGCACAATTAACTGTTCTCTGCAAATGTTTCAAGCAAGTTGGCATATGAAGTAAGAAAGGATGTTACTATGCAGATCCTACTTCAGCTGCGCCATATGGGATCATCATACCGGGCTGTATCTGAACATGTGCAGTATTGTAGTCAATGCCATGGGATATTAAACAAGACAGATCTGGAAAAATCATAGAACTTTTGATAAGTTTTATATAAACATATGACAGACTGAAAGATTCTGCTCTGCACCTTAAAAAGAAAATGCAACACATTACTGTGTTTATTCTTTTTATTGTGCATTTGCTCAGGTAAAAGTGGAGCTGAAGTGGAGCACATCTTCATGATTGGCTCTTTCCAGTCTCATGGGGTAAAAGTTGTAAAACATGAGAATATGGAGGGATTCTTGCAAAAAGGAAGGAAGGGAGGCAAAATTTACTGCACTGGTTCTTGATATTGGCCGTGACTGCCTGTTTTTGCTACAGTCATTAGCAATTTTCAAGATGGACCAACCCAGGATCTGCCTCTATACTGCAAGACCTAACAGTTGCTTCTTTGTTTGGAGGTCTGTGAGCATAGAGCATGTTAACAGCAAGATCTGAAAAGCAGTTAAATCAGCAGTGAAAAACACAGCTCAGGAAGCCCAGCCAAATGAAATAGATGGTGGTTCAGGGGTTTAACGTCTGTGAGGATAAATTTACTTTTCTGAGTGTTGCTTTTTTTATTCTTTTCTTGACTTGGAGAAGCTATTTGAAATCACTTTTTCATTTTTTAATGCAAAACCTATTTTTGTTGCTACAAAATTATACAGAAAAACATGGCAAACTGCCTTGAAATCGTCATACCCACACAGAACTGGCGAAAGGCCCAAATCCTCCACTTCACTTTGCAAGTGAGAATTTTCTCACAGCTCCCACTCCAGCTTCCTTCTAAGACAAGGCCTTGACCCCCAGAGGCCTCTGGGACTGCTCACTGAAAAATGAAACAATGGGAAAACAGAATATCTTAGAGGACCACATTTTGGAAAGGAAGAAAAAAATTTCTGAGTATCTTCTCTCTTCTTTCTTTGCTTTGTTTGCTTTCCAATTGCAATAAAATAGGTAAGACAATGCACAGCATGTGGGCACACTAATCCGAAGACAGTACTGCTGCTGGTTTGGCAGAGAAGATGACCCTAACAAGGGTAAAAGATTGGCTGCCTGCTCTCAAACAAGGGACAGCACTAACAACCTTCACATAACCTTCATTTTAGCAAGGAGTTTGACACAGTCTTGCACAATATCCTTGCTGACAAGATGGTAAGGTATTAACTGGAGAGGTGGACCATAGGATGGGTTGAAAGCTGCTAAACTGCAGAACTTAAAAGGTGTGATTACTGGCCCAAAGTCGGCAGCTGGTCACAAGTTGGGTTCCTCAGGGGTCTATATCAGGTCCAATACTATGCAGCCACTTTATAAAAGACCTGGATGTACCCTCACCAGGTTGGTGCATAACACCAAACCTGGAGAAAAAGTAGATACCCTTGAAGGAATACCCACCATTCACAGACATCTCAGCAGCTGGAATATTAAACTAGCAAGAATCGCATGAGATGTAACAAAGATAAATGTAAAGTCCTGCACCTGGGACAGAATAATCCCAAGCAGCCAAATAGGCTGGGATCTGGTGCTTAGGGCAGCTCAGCTGGAAAGGCCCTGGGAGTCTTGGAGGGCAGCAAGACAGCCAGCAGTGTGCACTTGCAGCCATGAAGGCAAAACACGTCCTGGGCTGCATTAGCAAGAGTAATAGTCAGCGGATCAAGGGATGTGCTTATTCCAACCTCCTCAACAGGCTACCCCGGGAGCATGGTGTTCAGTTTTGCTCCCCCTTGTTCAGGAGAGACATTGAAAAACTGGAGAGGGTCCAATGGAAAGCTACTGAGATGATTAGAGGATTGGAGAACTTGACATATGAAGAAAAGTTAAAGGAACTTTCAGCCTAGAAAAGAGAAAACTCAGGGGATATAATCACCATCTTCCAGTGCCTGAAAGATAGTTATAGAGAAAATGGAGATAATCCCTCCACAAAGACACACAGTGACAGCTCAGGAGGCAAAGGACAGAAGTTGCTTCAGGGGAAATTTTGTCTAGGTATAAAAAAAATTCATTGTGAGAATGCTGCAACAGGCTGCCCAAAGACATGGTGACATCTCCCTGGCTGGAAATATCCAAGTCTTGGCTTTCTAGAGCCCTGGATAACCTGCTTTCAACAGAAGGCTGAAGCATTTGCTCTACAGAGGTCCTCCCGAACCTGGATTTTTCCACCACTCTGTGATCCTATGAGTAAAGTATTTGACTTACTTTCTTTTGACTTGGAAGTCTTATTATACAAAATAAAGATATATGAATCAGTGACAATTGCCATTCCACAAATATTGGCTTTAAATTGCCATATTGAAGCATCCATTTCCCCACTGATTTCAACACTTGCTCTTGTAGACTTTTCTGTCTCTTCTCTATCACCTCATCCTTCTGAAGAAAAAACCAGTGTGCTGCTGGGCACTGGAGCTTTTTGCTATAAAAATGATTTTGATACAGCAGTTGTGCCCAGACTTCACATTGGGATCAAGAAAGCAAGCACAGATTCCAAGGGAGGAAACACAGTTTTGATTAACAAAGACAGTATGAAATGTCATTAAACACATAATTATTCTCTAAGTAAAGATGCCTTGAAAAAAAAAGATGATCGTAAACTAAGCACAGCTCTCAACATGTGTGCAGCTGCACTGCTTCCCGTTGATTTTAAAAGAATTTACTTAAGGCACACAAATATCTGGTGAGCAAGAAAAGCCAGATTCCTTTCAGAAAACTCTTCCAAAATGCAATGAAAGAATCTTTGAAAGGCAAGTTAAAATACAAGCAGAAAAACCTGGTGTGTCTGATTTTTAAAGCTGAACTAAAATTTCTTGTGACATTGTCAAACAGTCTGTCTGTGTCCCATTCTTGCAAGGACTCACACCAGTAATGGGATCACTCACATGCACAAAAACCAAGTAGTATATAAAGCATATACAAAACTACCAACCATCAGTTACATTTGGTCTTCCCTGTTATTTTAAGATCCTTCATCCAGGATGTTGTTGACCATGGCACCTCAATCTATCAGAACAGAAAAAGCTTTCCCTGCGTCCTAAAATGTCACAGATGTTCTCATTACATCTCCTTAATGATTTCTTCTAAACACAGGCATAGAAATTCCTGCTTTTGTGCAAGTATCCAAACACCTATCATACACAGGCATAGAAATTCCTGGTTTTACACAGTACAATGGGTGCTTTTTGATTTAGCACCTTGAATATTTTTTCTTGAGATGCAAGAGCTGTTGCTCTTGATACTCTTCAGCTATTTTAGTAATGCTGTACAAAAGAGTATTAGCTGACAACAGGAGCTCCTTCCATTCAGTTACTGCTCCAGGCTTCATCACTTCTTCAGACATGTCTGCTGTGCAGGAGGAATAGAAGTTTCTGTCTCATATTGGCATTTGACTTTCAGAGGTATCAAGTAAAATGCCCAAGAGGAGAATGTGTTTGACATTGCCAGCTTCAGTAATAGTGTCCTGTTGATATTTCCTTCTTTTAAGGCTTCAAGTTTCCCTTGGGGGAAAAAAAAATATTCATTTGTGATGAGTGGTTGGTTTCTGTACGTCTCTACAATTTCAAACTTTCATACTCTTCTTTAGCCAAACATTTCCAAAAGCGCCACACTCTATGGCTTCAGATGAATTGATGTAAACATACACATTAACTATTTGCCACCTTTTCTTTGTTCTTCCTTTCTGAAACTCCATTTCAATAACTTGATACTGGACTTATCACAACCAGGTTGCCTTCCCAAATCTTGCATTTGGCAGAACTGAGTGCAACAAACGCTGAATGACAGGTACAACTTTGTTGCCTGGTGCTTTGTCACATTCTGGGACCTTAGGATCCAGCTCACCTAGGGATCATCTGAGTAAAATGTTTTGTCATGACCTGTGGGCATGATTTCTCTGTGTTCACTTGGATGATTTCACATTATACATGCCAAAGAGTGGGCCAAATTCTCAGCTGATCTACTTTGTTGGACTGAAGTTGAGAATGAGGTTAACTGATGAGCATTATGCCATTTTTGCATCCAACTGGCTATAGTAGAGCTTAAATTTCTTTAAGTAGCATTGCTGTTGTGTAGTTAGGTTCAACACACATGCAAACAAATGCAGTTTGCTACAGAATAGTTTTCACCTGTTCACAGAGGTTTCCATCTGCACATACCTATCTTGGGCCAGTTATGGAGAACCACTCCTCGGTTCTAGTCAAAGAATAGCTTGAGAGAAGCCCACAGCTGTAGTGTTTCTGCTGAATATCTAATCATGATCAGAAAATGTATTAATTTTTAAGATTTTTTTTCCTTTGTCTCTCATTTTCTCTTCAAGCATAAGAAAAGCATTGAGTCACCACTTGACCAAGTAATTTGTAATTTTTTTCAAGCAGATGTCTAGCCTACACTTATAAATTAAACAGTAATAAGAATGGTCTCCATCCTGATTAATTTGCCAGTGTGGATGTCTTAGCAGTTTTTCAACAGGTGGTTCTACATATGCATGAGTCATAACCAGTTAAGAATAATATTTGCTTTTATATATTTTCTTGGACATAATAAAATTTAAAGAAGTTCAATCATCAGTCCAGTTTGACTCATCACTAAGTTTCATTACCCTCCTCATATGGACCCTGATATAAAAGCAAAAATACAGAAAAAACCCATCCCCAGATAAAATAGAACTTGTACACATACTTAGAATTAAAAGAAAAAAAAGATAAAAAATAATACCAAGATCTTATATTAGATGATCAATATAAAAATTTGCTTTTTATCAATTAAGGATAATTGACTTAGCTAAAAGGTAGTAAAATGACTTGGCCCAGAGAATTGAAGTCAGAATGCAGAGCTGGGGGTGCAGTTTGGGAAGGCTGAATCAGACCCATGCTCAGTCCACAAGAGTGATCTATTGCTCTGTGACTACTTTCCTTCCAGCTGTAACCAGCAAGTTATGCTATACTCAGGTACATTCCAGAATTGCAGCTGTATTATGACTTGGACAGAAATCAGACACTTTTCTGAAGGGGTTCCAGTAAGGCACTAGATGCTGATCATGCCAGGAAATATTGCCTAAAAAAGCTACATTTAAATCCCATCACTGTTAATACTAGCTTTGCAGCAAAGAGACTGAAGAGAAGACCTCAGAGACACTCTTCAGAGAGTTTCTGGAATTTTAATCCCCTTGGTAATCAGTCCTGCTCCACAACAGTGCTGGGGAACAATTATCAATCACACGCTGAGGAAGTTTTACTGATGCAGGGGTTTAAATAAAGCAAGCTGTTGAAGCCTTTTCTCACTGTTGCCACTGCCAAATCAGCAACGTTGGTAATAGCAAGGGTGGGAACTTTTTTTGGAAGACTTTTCTTAGAAGAGAGCTTATATACAGCTGTAACTTCTTTTGAACCCTGTAGAAACATAATCACAGTAGCATAGATAAAATCTTAAATTTAAGCATTTGTTTCCATTTTGCCTCATGAAATTCTTGCTCTGTTTCAGAGCAGGAAGCCCAGTCATCTGTTTGATCTGAGAGAAGAGCATAACTATTTAAGGAAAATAAAAACTTTCAGAGGTTTAATGGATAAACTTTTATAACATTTATGGGTGCTAACTTCACAATGCTCTGTTGGCATCTGTTTGTTTGGAAAACAAAGTAGTTTCAAAGAAAAGTTCAACCCAGCTGCTCTAGATGTTCTTGGGGACATGTTCTTGGGGAATGTTAATATTTACAGCTAAAGTTTCTCTCATATGGTTGTGTGTGTTTTGATGTAATTTAAGTTATTATGAGATATAGTCATTGTTTTTAGTATGTCTAGATACAGGAGGATTTAAAGAGAATTTAAGAATTTAAAATATTGCTGTGGAAGAAAGCACGGTGACTTGCCCTCAGAATTGTATGGTTACATCCTGTCCTTCTTTAAAGACAGTATTTACTCCTTAGATCAGTGAGCTTTGGAGAACAAAGAGGAAAACTCTATAAATTATTGAAAATTAAATAGCAAATAAGAAGCAATGTGTTTAACAATGATGAAATNNATCCAGGGGGAAAATCAGGAGAGTGGACCCAAATAAGCAGCTATTATCACTCCCTGCCCTCCTGTGAGGACCATTTGGGATCCTTAGAGGAAGGTCTGCTGGCTTCTCTAACTTCTGCATCTCCCTAACTACTTTTCCTCATGATAGAGGAGAAGGGCTGGCAGGCAATTACCAGGGAAAATTAGAGAAGGCTGCTGTCACTGGGAGGCTGGCCGCAGGTTTCTATAACCAGTGACTCCCAGATACATCTGGACATGTTGGCAGGATTTATGCATGCTGGCATTGTCCTGGTGGCTACAGCAGGCANTGTAATTTAAGTTATTATGAGATATAGTCATTGTTTTTAGTATGTCTAGATACAGGAGGATTTAAAGAGAATTTAAGAATTTAAAATATTGCTGTGGAAGAAAGCACGGTGACTTGCCCTCAGAATTGTATGGTTACATCCTGTCCTTCTTTAAAGACAGTATTTACTCCTTAGATCAGTGAGCTTTGGAGAACAAAGAGGAAAACTCTATAAATTATTGAAAATTAAATAGCAAATAAGAAGCAATGTGTTTAACAATGATGAAATGTGGAGTTGCAGTCATTTCTAATTTATTCCTGAGAACAAATAGTTTTGCCATGCAGTAAGGTCACAAGGTCCACAAATGTTTTTTTAAAACTACTTTGT
>VYZW01035452.1:4754-23512 GCA_013401315.1 Balaeniceps rex | reverse complement strand
CTGGAGTCCTCCAGAAGCATCCGTCCGCTCTGTCTACTGACCACACAGGCAATTTAGACATTTACCTTAAGAAGACTTACTGGTAAGGCACATAAACATATTAGCAAGTCAGATGCCTATGTGTGGTGAGCTTGAGCCTAGCTTTGTTATCATCATATTTTAATTCGTATCTCCTATAGGCTAACAGCATATACATTTCACCAATTTTGACATATTTATTCATTGAAAAAACAGGCATAAATAGGTGGAAAAGAGAGAAGAGATAAGATGAGGCCTGAATTTAAATAACTGTCATGTATGAAAAATCGAACTTACATTCCCAATGGCATCACCTCTGAATTTTGCCCTTAGAATTTACGTTTTATCATCCTCATCAAGATCCAAAAAATGCTTCCCTTCTCTTTCCTTCCAAAACAACTCTAAACCTTGCAGCATAAAATATAGTATAGCCACCCAGGCACCAAGCATAATAAAATCTAGCAACAATAACTCAAATATGTGTCTCCTTGTCTGAGTCACTTTAGAGACATCCAGAAACATAAATATATGTTTTCCCTGAAAGGTAACAGTTTTCTTCCTTTTAATCTGAAATAAAATTCTGTCCCCATCTCCCAGGGAACTAAAGGTGACAATAAGAGCTTGACAATGTTCAGGAGATGTGCTTTTCGCATTAACATTGCCAACAGCTGCACCATAAATACTGGGTATACAGAAAGTGCATTCAATCATTATAGGAGGTGCAATTTAAAATCTGAAATTCACTCAAATAAATCAGTAGAAAAGAGTTAAGGGATCAAAGTCTCCAAAACCTAAAACGCACCACTTCTGTGTTCCAGTTTTATTTGCAAGGAGTTCTAAAATCTACTGGAACAAAATATTCCCCTTAATGTTCTGTAAACTGCTAACGAAATATCAAGCTTTGTTCCGTTCATCTTTCCTTTTCCTGTGCTACGCCCTTGCCAGACATCAAGGAGCTCATGCCAGATGTCTGCAAATTCATGGCTTATGAAGGGCAGGATTGGATGAGTGAAGGAAAATCATGCACAAAAGACAAATATATTACCCTCCCCCAACCTCCTCTCCTTTATCATCACCAACACACAGTTAAATTCATTTCACACAGAGAGCTGGGAGCCAATATGAGCATCTTGTAATTATTTGAGATATAGCTGTTGGACCTCCTGCATTCAGCCCTGGAGGTCCTCCATTCTGTTCCTGAGGATATTTGATATGATGGCATTGACTGCATGCTCTCTGCTAGGTTTGCTCTGCACATTAGAGACCCTAAAGAAGGGGCTACAAGGATGCTGATAGTAGACCTTGCCAAAGACACCCTGTCAGTGAAACAATGGTTGTGCCCTGCTGGCATACACAGAAAGTACCCAAAAATCTGGAGGTGTGCCATGAACTGCAGCAGTGATTCAGGTCAATATTTTTTCTATCCTTACAGCCCCAGATACTTGGTGAAAGCGTATAAGGAGCAGAGCAAGTATAGGATGCAAAACCTTTCAAAAAGCCAGCAGTGAAAACATTAGAGAGTCCTGAGCCCGTTTGTATCCAGGACACATGTTTAACAGAGCACAGTGAGCCAGCTGACATTTCTGAGGTAGACCTGGTGACTATTTCATGAGCAGATGGGAAATGCCATATTCCTTAGTGGACTGTTAACAAGGAAACAGCCTGAGACAACACTAAAATTATTATTCACTCTAAATTTCATAAAAGGAGTCTGATCTGTACCACAGATATTAAAACTTCTTCTATCGATTTATCAGTTTTACATATAAGACTTTTTGCTTTAGCGTCCCCATTCTTGAATGTTTCATGCAAGATAATTGAGGTAATTTCCTAGTATCTCCTTTTAACAAAATTAGTTCCATTAAAAAGTGAAGATAAAGATGGGGGGAACAGAGGAAGATATAGAAACTGCTATAAAACATAACTGATTGATTTATAGTCTCTTTAATAGACTGATCTAATGTGTCTAATATGTCTATGTCTAATTCCATCCTCATTTGAAAGAAAAAAAAATGCATTGCCAAAGGATAGCCCATTGTTATAAGCCAGAAATTTCAAGAATAACAACAGTTTCCCCACACACATCTTATAGTCTGTCCTTATCAATAACTACCATGGGAAGTTCGAAAAAAAGAGTACAAGAACCAGGTGAAGTACAGAATAAACCCCCCAACCTCCAGTAGTCCCACAGCATCAGGAAAATCTATCCTGCAGTCATCGCTCCACTCTCTTCACACTTGTAAAAGATATCAATAAGTTACATATTTACAAATCTAGAACGAGCCCTGTTTTTTCAAAACCCAGTCCCAGACTTTAACAGTCACCCTGATGACTCTCCTGGATCACTGCAAACAGGGGTAAGGGATAAGGATTAAAGCAGGATGAAAACATATTACAGATTGCCTCAGAAAGCAGTCCTTAGGGAAGTGCATTTGTAAATAAAAGCGAAGTATGAGGAATTTCTAATTCTGAATCTCCCATTCAGTTTCCCCTTTATTGAACATAGTGTATCAAAACACACAAACTGCCTCTGCAGCCTGACATTCTCTTTCAGTTTCGGTGTTACTGGAAAGGAACGGTCTTTTGATTTATTTTGCCCTTCAGAGCCTATTACTCTTATCCATCTAAAGTACACATGTTCCTTCTTTCCTGTATAAAGACATGGCTCTTGTTTCCAAAAAATACGCATTTTTTTAATGACACCCTACTCTTCACAACATTTTCTATTTCTGAAGCAATTCTAAATGAATGAAATGAAAAACAGGCATATATAAGAAATTTAGGGTGCTTTCAACACAGCATACAAGCTACTGTATTGTAAATGACCATTTTATAAAATGATGCAGTCCTGTTTGATTTCAATCGCAGTTAAAAGTAAAATAAAGCCATTTCCTGGTTGATTTCAGTTGGAATTGGAGATAGTTTTTCAATATGACCCTCGGCAGTGCTTAAAAAAGTGGGGGAAAGAGGCAGATAAGGCACTGAATGAAATAAATGGATCCAATCTGAACCCAGTTACTTCAGAAGTTGATAGCATATTGGAAAGGCAATGCGCAACCGGCAACCTCAGCCATAAGAAACCTAATGATGGATGAAAATGAAAAACGTCAGGATGCCTATCTATCTATGAGAATTAGAATCCTTTAAACAAGTTAAGAGTGAAAGAGCTGTAGCTAAACCGGATTTTAAGCCAATTAGAAATGAATGAAAAATCTAATTTAAATGGACATCATCTTTCACTAATATTAGAAAAACAATACTTTCTACATTTTATTGCAGGTGATAAATTTATTGTGACACCTGAACAGGACAGCTATTTCATACTACAAGACAGTTTCTTCTGCTTAACAAATAGCCAAAACTAACCCTCATTTTTAAATTTTATTTCCTGGTAGCGAATCGTTCATAATTGTAAATTATTTCTATTACTTTTAGCTATAATGGATGGGTTAAAAACAAGCTTTTACTGGCATAATCAACAAAAATAGTTTGGACTTCACTGCATCATTATATCATTATATCTAGGACAATTCCGTCTAATGATTCAAAAGTTAAGCTGCTAATCTGGACGATGCACATTCGTTATAAGGTGCTGGATCCTGGTCTCCTCTATGTCTCTGAAAAGTTACGTATCTTTACATTCATAGTAGTATAACTGAGATCAGATCTAGTCTACTACATCTAACTTCCCAACATGTTTTTGACATCAGTTGGCCATCATATTGTGCATGGCAATCTTATGAGTTACATTGTGATAGATTATCCTCTAAAAAGCCAAAGGTGAGACAAAATTCAGGTTATGAACTCCCTTTTCTCCCTTCCTACACATATACATGCAGAGTACAATAGAGAGAAGCAAAAAAGCCTTCAAGGTCAAAGACTTTATCATGTCCTGGCCTGCCCGCAGAGGTGGCTGCCGCCTTCGAGGGCTGGCAAGAAGATGCATGGTGAGGAAATGTATATGGTTTTGAACCAGGAGGGGAGGAAATCTTCAGGGCATTATACTGCAGCCACCATGGACAACAGTGAAGAAACAAGCCCTTCAAGCTTTGCTGATCCAAAGCCTGTAGCTCAGTGCAGAACATCAAACAGAGAGGTAAGAGGCAATCTTCTCTCTTATTCTCTCTGTAGATAATAGATGAACTACATATGGAAAATATCTCACAAGAAGCAGCAACATGATTGCAGAGACATACTTTCCTGTCATCTAAGGCAGTTCAAGCCTACTGATTTCATGGGGGTTTCTGTGACATAAATGAGAGCAGAGAAATACCCTTCTGTATCAGAATTAATATGCTGCTTTCCCTAGAAGTTGTTATTGTACATCGCAAGCAAAAATGGTGCCAGAGGATGAGCAATGATACTTCCAATCCACAAATAAACAGGGTATTTACTATTGCTGTGGTCCATGGTATGTCATTACACTGAATCGGTTTAAGGTCAAACAGATACTGTAAGATTATTTTAAAAATGAATACATATGAGTTGGATCTGACCACAGGGTTTTTTTTTTTCAAAAAGCTATTATAATAAACATAATCTTTCTTTCCTCCATTGGCTCTGATCTGATACAATTTTAATGTACACAGAAAGACTTAGATAATGCTATCCTCAGTATCTGCAATATCACTTAACAGAAAAACAGGTCAGTCTGCTTGACAGTAAATAGGAAAATCATTATTTTTCTTAAATATGCATTCCGAAGCATAGCCATTAAACTGATAAAATTAAAATTTTTAGCTTGAACAATTTATGCTGTCACCCAAAGCAAAATTTCATATTTCCAACTCTCAGTCATTACCAGACTTTTCCTTAGAAAATTAAAAATATGTATTTTCCTTCTGAAAGGAAATACAAAAGCAAAAGCTTACAAGAATACTGCCATTTGAGTAATTGTACAAAAACTGCTTTTCCCATCCATAATAAAAGTTTACTTTAGCACTGAATGAAAATCTTCAATTGGAATGGCACAGTGTGTTACTTTAATTCCAGATACGTAGCTCTTCACTATTGTCACTTTGCTAGTATGGCATTTTCTTGTTTTCTACTGAGGATATCTAACCCAATGCTAGGAGCACTTGCCTGGAATAATTACAAAGAATTCTAGTCCTTGAAGAAGCTCTACAGGAGGAAAAAAGAGAATAAAAAAAAAAAAAATCTAAATAAACTGAAAATCTCCCAGAAAGTTCTTATTCTCTAAAAGTTAGCCATTGTTTCCATACTCCAGATTTTTGGAATAATGTTGCATGAACAGATGTTCCCCTATACAGTCTTAATATGCTGAACATTCATAACTTTTGAAAAAGGCCTTTGAAAGATCACTATAGAGCTGTCATTACCAACACCCAAGCCTCATAGTTTTTAGTACCTTCCTCCCTACAAGAGGGGGTGAGCAGGGCTGGTCTGCGGGACGTGGAAAACTGCTGGAGGTCCAGGCTACAGAGCACCCCTGGGCTCAGAGGCACAGCCTGGTGGTTACAAGGGTGCAAGAGGAGGAAAGGACAGGTCAAAATCTAGCTGTGAGTGGTGGCCTTCAAGACCACAATGGTGGCTCTGTCAAATAGTAGGGAAAACGGCAGGAAAAACTTTGTTCTGTGGAGCTCTGTGAAGACAGTAGAAGGAAGGAAACAGCTCAGGGTTAGAGAGACGAGAATCCTCACAGCAGAGAAAGGTGACGTTTTTCAATCAATCTAAATGATTCAGGCTCCTATCAGCATTTGAAAATGAAAAAAAATCAAGATACAAAGAGAAAAAGCAAAAAGCCTGGGAGATATGAAGAAGGTCCTCTGATGTTTTACTCAGATTCCTGCCTAGTGCTATGTCACGTGCCATAGACTGGCTGTTGGCAACTTCTGAAAAAGAAATCCTTCGAATTGCTGTTACATGCAGGACCATAATCCAGGTGGTTTTAGATCAGCTTGGGACATTCAGTTGATGCAAAATTTCCTTATAGAGAATTTCACTATCTACCTGTTGAAAACTCACAGAAAGGGACATACAGAAGCTCTTGCAATGTCTTGCAAGTGGTAGACTAAGTCATAGCTGGATGAAAAGCTTTCCTTGGCAGTTACAGACCATTACAGTAACATTTCCACCCCTTAACCTCATTACTAATTTGAAACTGTTCTAGGATCACAGTTGGGAGGTAGTACACTGCACAACCAGAAAAAGGGCTATAGAAAAATGGCTCTGCAATTTTCCTTCCTGAGCAGCACTAATACCACTTACATTAGTATTAAGCCATATTTCTAACCCCATCAGGACTTTTAGACCATCCTCCTGATCACCAATTCTGTTGCACTGAGCACTGCTGAATACACTTAGCATATGCAAGGCTAATTAAAACAAAATTCTAATTAGTACCTTTCTGGTTTTGAATCCATACAGCATCATATATTGAGAAGTAATTAAAAAATAAAATTAATTATGCATTGGTATTTGTCTTGGGTTATCAGCAGACAATCTATGTAAAATATGATCTGGTTAAAGATAGGTCACCTATTAATTAAGAACACTGTGACCAAACTAATGGATGGAGGTCTTAGTAATTCATAATAATGGCATTAATGAGAGCCATGACTTGCATTTAAAAGATATTAATGTGTACTTTGAAGAAATAATAGTATCAGAGCAGCATCCATTTACTCTCATCAAGCCCAAGCCTTGTCATAAACACAGGTTATTCTCTTTTGAAGACAACATATTACCAGCTACATTCTCTTCTTGATGCGTAAAGATCTACACTCTCAACCTGGCACCTTTCGAGCAGAGACCATACCCTGTTTTATTTCTCAAGTTCTATTAATTACATTTATTTATAGAGGATGGGACAAAAGTATTTAAAAAGCAGTGAGCGCACTCCTGTTCACATTCTTCAGTGTTGAGAATGATGTCAATGTAATCAGCATTCTTAATTATGTCCTTGAAATGCAAGAAGTTTGCAAATCACTTAGATGTTAAAAACAGAAGAAAAAGAGGCAAAGGGTCATTTGAAATAAGAATCCATTCCTTAGAAAGAAACCCTAATTTACAAAAGGTCCTGATTACTATTGCTTTACCAAGACCTTGCTGCAACAGAGAAATTATTTATTTGTGCCATGACCTTGACAGAGCTACTCCCTTCTGCAAGGAGAAAACTGAAAAATAATAGCTGGCAATGACACATTAGCACTGAATCTCAGATCTGTGTATTTGGATTCCTGTCATTGTTTTTTTATGTTTCTTTTTTTCTGGAGCGGGAAGAAAATGTCTCTTGAATTTCATTCATTTAAGATTCAAATCTCTCAGGTACAGAGCAGTGCTAGAAGATGCTGCGTACAATGTATTTTTCCCACCATCACCACAACCATCCCCTTTGGGAGATGAAGAAGCATTGGCCCAGCTTCCTGCAAGGTCACATCTTTAGTAATCAGTTACTTGATCCAGCTCTCTATGAAGTCAATGGGAATCTTTCTCTTGATTTCAGTAGAACTGTACTGAGCTCTCAATAAGTTCAGTGTGAGTTTTCTCTGCATAAAGACTGTGAGGTTTGCCATTAGATTAATTGCTACCTTTTGAGGGGCCAGATTTTGCAAATTGAAGAACTCTCTCAGCTCTTGCTGAAATCAATGGGATTCACAGGAGGTGCTAAGCTGCAAGTTCAACACCCCATCTGTATCCTGCCTTTTGCAGCAGTCATGAAATTATGCTAGGAGACTGGATTATGACAGTCTTGTGCAAGCAGATATGCTTAATGACTCTTTTAGCTAATCTGCACAATTGCCTCAGTACATAGGACAAGGTTCTTAAAAATACTTGCCAGTGTGCACAGCAAATGCTTTAAAAGCTCAAAATCTCTAATTAAATACATGAAACAGGGCTTTGGGGGAAACAAAAAGCCCAGCATAGAATTAGCATCCTCTAAAAGTCTGAGGTAGAGCAAGATCAACATATTCTGCCCTGAGGTAGCTCACGTATTTCTACCATTTTACACATCTCATATTAATAGGCCAACTGAGTGAGAAATAGAGTAACAGTGGCCAAATCACAGATAAAACTCCAGGAGAATTTCTGACAGATTGCAACATAATTCCACCCTTTTTGTTTATTTGTTTGTTTGTATTTTAGTTGCCAGACACTTTCACAGATCCATTTTTAATGCAGAAATTTATTATTTGTTCCTTTAATGGTTTCATAAAATATTTACCATGGTCTGTTTAAATAAAGGAATGACATCATGCATAAAAAATGAAAAATAATGTGTCTGTAATAAGCTAGAGGTTATATTTAATGAAACAATGCCCATAAATGAAATTTCATTGTGAGTGCTGATGATGCTCATTTCAGATGAATGCACTTTGTATTTATTAGTTTTAAACGTGTTCATCCTCAGCTTCTGTAATCAGAATTACAATATCCACTCAGATGAGAAAAGTAATTAAATCATTAAGACATACTTTCTTAGGGCTGGGTGATTCTATGGATATGCAACAGTTGGCTGGCTCCTGCCCTAAGCCCCTAGTGCAATAGATTGTTTTCTCATTATTTTCCAGGGGATATCTATCCTCAAAACAGTATGCATGCACAGTCTAAGTAAAGGCTATGTGCCTTGTGTGCACTCCAGCAACATGTGTATATATCTTTGGGCTACTGGCACAACAGGTAGCAGATTCCTCGTATGAAGATATGGAGAATTACTTGCCACATGTTTGAGGCAAGACTCATGAATGGCAGAGAGATGGCGACTGGACATTGTCAAGGTTTGGTAGACATTGGACTCTGACTGTATTTGTTTAACCTATATTCAGTGCATTAGATGCAAAGTTGTACATACAGAATTCCCTTTACATACACAATATCAGTAGAACCCACTCCACAGAAGGATAAATTATGAAGCCTGCATTCATATATTCAACTACTCTGTTCTTATGTGTTGCAAGTTTTCCAGCAAATGCCATGAAAAAGTTCAGGAGATTCATAGTCCTTTAAGGTTTGCACAAAGATTATAAATGAGTCTAAGGACAGAGTGGGCCTTCTGCCCAGGATGGATCATGCCTATTGAGAATATTATCATGCAGTCTCTTCACAATATCAGCCCTGTGCCGCAAAAGAAAAAAGTTTCAACACCCCCCACTCGTCCCCATCTCCTACATCTCAGTCCCATGCTGTTTGCATTGCCAGTTTACAGATTATGAAAAACAACACTGCCAAGGTAGGAATCAGATGACGTCACCATCATAGTTGGGTAACAGGAGCTGATGGAAGAGTTAAAAGCTTTCTAGCATTCCTTATAAATACACTTTTATTTTGGTGCTTCAATCAGCCCTTAGAGAGGGAATTTCCAGAGGTTGCCCTCCCAGAGTTAAGCTCCTAAGTATTATTTGCTTGTATCCCTGCTTCACATATGCACCTGTAAAGGCCCAAGTACTGGTGCCTGAAGTCATCTAATTTTAGATGTATACAGTGAAGGTAACTACATCTCAGCTAGTCACCTCATGTTCTCTTTATAGTCAATCAAAAAAAATGACACAGAGCTGTGGTTCGTATATGCAGGGAGAAGACAAGAAAGGCCAAAGCTCAGTTACAGTTGAAACTGGCCAGTTTTGTTTCAGATAACAAGAAGAGCTTTTTTAAAGTACGTTAATAGCAAAAGCAGATCTAAACAAAACATTGGACTGATACTTGTTGAAGATGGTCATCTGACTAATAGAGATGAAGAAAAAGTGGAGGCATTCAATGTGTTTTTTGCCTCAGCCTTTAATAACACTTATAGACCTTGGGCTGCCCGGTCCCCTGAGTCAGAGGACCATGAGTGTGGGAACAGTGACTTTCCATTTGTGGACACTGAAATGGTAAGGAACCAGCTGTTATCAGCTGAATGTTCACAAGTCCATGGGGCCTGATGGGATTCATCCGAGTTCTGAAGAAGCTAGCGGATGTTATGGCAGGATCCCTCTTGATCATCTACCAAAGGTCTTGGGAGTCTGGGGAGGTCCCTGCTGACTGGAAGCTAGCGAATGTAATTCCAATTTACAAGGGTGTGAGGGAAGATCCAGGAAACTACAGACCTGTTAGTCTAACCTCAGTTCCTGGAAAAATTATGGAGAAGATTATATTGGGTACTACTGAAAGGAATTTAAAGAGTAATGCAATTGTCAAGCACAGTCACCATGGGTTCACAAAGGGAAAGTCCTGCCTATCTAATCTGATACCCTTCTATGATAAGGTCACCCGCCTAGTGGGTGAAGGGAAGGCAGTGGATGCAGTTTTTCTGGATTTTAGTAGTTTAGTAAGGCTTTTGATACTGTCCCTCACAGCATCTGTCTGGACAAGTTGTCCAACTGTGGGATGAGCAGGTACACCCAGTGCGCTGGGTGAAGGACTGGCTGAACAGCAGGGCTCCAAGGGTTGCTGTGAACGGGGCTACATCTGGCTGGCGACCGGTCACCAGCAGTGTTCCTCAGGGTTCGATTCTAGGGCCAGTTCTGTTCAACATATTTATCAATGATGTGGATACAGGAGTTGAATGCACCATAGCAAGTTTGCTGATGATACCAAATTGGGAGGTGCTGTTGACTCTCTTGAGGGACAAGAGGACTTGAGGAGGGATCTAGACAGGTTGGAGCATTGGCCAATGATTAATGGGATGAAATTAACAAGTCCAAATGCCGGATTCTGCACCTGGGACAGAGTAATGCCAGGCACAAGCATAAACTGGGAGAGGAGTGGCTGGAGAGCAGCCCTGCAGAAAGGGATCTGGGGGTGCTGGTCGACAGCAGGCTCAATGTGAGTCAGCAGTGCGCCCTGGCAGCCAAGGGGGCAAACCGCATCCTGGGGTGCATCAAACACAGCATAACCAGCCAATCAAAAGAGGTGATTATCCCGCTGTATTCAGCATTGGCGCGGCCTCACCTTGATTACTGTGTGCAGTTCTGGGCCCCACAATTTAAGAAGGATGTTAAGGTCCTTGAATGCATCCAGAGGAGGGCAACAAACCTGCTGAAAGGGCTGGAAGGCATGTCCTATGAGGAGCGGCTGAGGACTCTGGGCTTGTCTAGTTTGGAGAAAAGGAGGCCGAGGGGCGACCTCATTGCTCTCTACAGCTTCCTGAGGAGGGGAAGTGGAGACAGAGGTGGTGATCTCTTCTCCCTGGTATCCAGTGACAGGACGCATGGGAATGGTTCAAAGCTGTGCCAGGGAAGGTTTAGACTGGGCATCAGGAAGCATTTCTTTACCGAGAGGGTGGTCAAACACTGGAACAGGCTTCCTGGAGAGGTGATCGATGCCCCAAGCCTGTCAGTGTTTAGAGGCATTTGGACAATGCCCTTAATAACATGCTTTAACTTTTGGTCAGCCCTGAAGTGGTCAGGCAGTTGGACCAGATGATCATTGTAGATCCCTTCCAACGGAAATATTCTATTCTATTCTGTTCTATTCTATTCTAAATAACACTTACAGGAAGTGTTTAATTTGATCCTAAAGCACACCTCTAAAATGGGTCAATGCTCTATCGATGTCCACCTTGTCAGATTAATCCTATTCTCAAGTATTAGCATCTTCTCCTAAATGTAAACCTACTCTCTACACCATAACAATAATTTTTCCAGTGGTAATTAACTTCTATTGAAAATTTATTAGATTTATAACGCTAAGGTGCTTTAAACTTTACTCTTCTACATGACAGCTGAGAGTAAAAAAAAGAAAAAAGAGATGGTGTTAATATGATGTTAAGGTGCCAAAAGTAATATTAATGCAGACACCATGCATATTCTGTAATTTTTTTTTACATGCTGGCTGGGAAACTGTTTTCCTGTCCCACAGAATATTTCCACATTTTTAAATATTCCAACTCCATATGAGGACAAGAGAAAATTATGTGAGAGAGAGGAAAGGACTGGTAGACACCCACTCAAGCAAGACAGTAAGAGCAAAGCCTTTAGCTTAGATGAACATGCTCCCATCCACACCAGTAGCTTGAGCCAAACACGGCGAAGACTTGAAAGTGCATCTTCTTCAGTTGTTCAGGCTATTGGCTATTCTGTGCAGTCAGTCTCTCCTTTTGATGAGAGACCCCCTTCTGAGCCTAAGAAACCATTTTCCAATAAAAGATTAATCAAAATTTGATTTGATTCCCAAAACAGCTCTACTTGCTACGTTTTGCAACTTAAAGCAGTAATAATCTACATACTTCACTAGAAAAAAAAAAAAACAGAAGCTGGAACAGTTATTAGAAACTTTCTTTTGTATTATATTTTGATATTTCAGTGGTGAGGAACTTAAAAGTTAATAGCAGCAGATTACCAAGTATTTTGTTCCTCTTCTGAGAAAGGAGAGGGGGAAGAGCCCTTGCATAATAAGTCGATTTTTAAATGTTCCAGTTAGACTTTGAGGTTCTCCATTCACTGAGTTGAATGTTAGTGAGTAAATTTACATTTTCTGTGAGCTTTGTGTTAAGCTAGGCAAGTAAAAATGCTTTTTCAATCATATATGACTCTTTATTTTTATTTTTCTCTCAAACCAAGAAAAGCACTGATTCCTGATATAAAAGAATCTACGTGTGAAGATCTGAGTTTCAAGCTTCAAACATTTTGCTGCAGTTCTGTTCAAAATAAAAAAAATTGTAGTTATATATGTTTTTAAACAACAGAAAAAGTGTTCTTTCAACACAAATCTATAACTCAAAAAATAGCTGAAGGAATTGTATCTCAACAATTGTATCAACTTCTCAGATATACTATTTTCTCAGATACAGACAAGCATGAAAAACATCAAGCTCCTAAATGAGTGTTTCAGAAAGACATCCAATTTTTCAGGCCCTTAATTACTACATATATGACCAGTGGCTGCTATTAAAGAGCAAGAGCAAGCTGCTGGTCAAAATAATTGCATTATAGAATACACCATACTTTTAGTCATCATTTTGATGATAGATACAAGGGTTAGATAGATCATTTGACTGATAGATACAAGGCATTGATTTGACAGTGAAACTATACATTCAGACCATTAGAACTTCATTTCTGACATTAAAACAAGAAAATCACAGTTATGAGGACAGAATAAGTCCTCTGATCAATATGCACCTGAAAGATGTTCTTCCAGAGATGAAAAATAATTCAAAAGCAATTTTGCTAAGATATCTGTATACTACTTTGTCTTTACTAACTCACATGTTTAAGTCTCTTAATATGGAGATTAACCTTAAGCATTTTGTAACCTGCAAGTAGTTTGTCTCTGAACTTTTAAAACCTGCTAACTAAACAATACCACCTTTTGTTATGCATAGATATAACTGACTTTTTTGATCATTTTGAAATTTGACAAGAATATTTTTACATTTTGGGAGAGAGTTAATAACTTATATTGTGTAGACAAACAGTTTTAAGATTGGCCACTATTTTAAATGCTGTGAAATTCTTAACGATTCACGACAGTGAAAATTCTTCATGACCTTTTGCAATATTTTTGAGCTGCTGTGGTGAAGCTGTAACCCTTGCAAGGTAAAAAAAGCTGCAACAGGAACAAAGGAACGCATAAGAATTGAAATATCTACAAAGAGTGAGCTACAAAAATGTGGTGATCAAAAGCAATAACATATACACAGATGGTTAAAGTATTAAAAGGAAAGGAACACAAGGAAAATTGCACGGTGTTGAAGGCTTGCACAATAAAGAACTTAATACAGCAAGAAAATCAAATTGCTATTGGGAAAGCAAATCTGCATCCATCCTTTAGTGTAACTGAGGAATTCTGAGAGTGGACAGCTGTGACTGCAAGAATAACAAATAAAGCAGGTTTGGAACTTGTCACTGGAAAAATTTTCTAACGCTTTTCCTTTCAGAAAAATCAAAATGATGGCTCCCCAGATGCCGCTCTGGAAGGTTCCTGTCCATTTCCCTTTCTCCCAACTGACAAAATGCTTCCATGACCATAGCTGGAAAGCTGAAAAATTCCACTGCAGTTTTCTCAAATGGAATTTTCCATCAATTCTTAACCACAAAAATTTGGGGAACTTGCCTTCTCATCTTGATTGAGGGTTATTTTTTTAATAATTTTTTCAAGGGAAATAATTTCCATTTTCTTATCAGTCTTAATAATAAACATCCTGTCACTTAAAAAATGCTTTTTGTTTCTCATTAATCTCTACAACACGAAAGTGAGCATTTTGAATAATTTTTGGATCTTCCTACTAATATAAGTCCAGACAGAAACAGGGGAAAACTGAAAATACTGAGACCATAAGTGAAGGAGAAGCCACTTTGTTTGGTGTGAAAATACCATTTTATATAATAGTGGTAGGAGTTTTTCCAGGGTTTGTGGAAACTATTTGCTGAGTGTCCTTTATAAGGCTATACTTACACAGCTATGTCAAGATTCCACTTACGTGTAATCTGAACTGCATCCAGATATACATGACAGGTAACACGATACTTTTATATCTATCTTTAAATTTTAAAGAGAAACATTACATTCATGTTGAAGAAGCAATAACTGAAATATTTGCTCAACAAATTATTAATTCAATAAATTTTGCCTTTATGCCACTCATGAAGTGGTCAGAAAGATTACAATTACTTTATTCATACTTACTCAATGTAACAGCTGAATGAGACCAAGCCCTAATAACTCTATTTTAATTATTTTATTTATAATTTGGTAACATTTTGGTACAGGAAAAATAGAAAGCATTCTCCAGAATTTGAGAAGTAATTTACCTGAAAATTTAGAGAAATTACTTCCAAAAGATGTTTGAGCTGTATCTATTTGCAATTGTTGGCTATAGCAGCCTGAAAGCTAAGACTTCACTACTGCAGCTTCATGAATAGTTATCCAAATCATGCAAGAAATAGCATTACTGTTTCCTGACTATGTGACCTAATTGTGCTAAACTTTTTTCCACGTTGCCACAAATACAGCATTGATTAAATAAACCTTTTGTGAAGGTTTACAATTCACCAGCTCCAAAGAAAGTTCTACTTGTACAAATGTTCACAGACAATAATGGGAGAACATGCTGAACTAAAATCTATTTGGACAATTTTTCAGCAGCAGATTTCCATACTACCAAGTCATCCCTGTTAGTTTGTGGCACACAGTGTCTGACAACTGAAAAATATGTAAATTGCACTATACTTGTTATGAACACTCCTCCAGATTTTGTTCAAAAGCTGCAACAGACTGGGCTGCTCAGCATAATTTTTGAAGCATTTGCAAAGCTGGTACCAGATCCTGCCCTCTTTCCATATGTATACCCCTCATTTGATTTCCATGGCAGAAACGCCCATTTAGCTACATGAAGAAAGTCATTTAACCTCAACTCCATTTCCCTCAACTCTATTTTCCTCCCATTATACACACACACTACACAGAAATTTTCAGTCTTGGTTATTATTTATGGAGAGCTTTCAGGATTACCTTTTACAGCTGATTTATAAAAGTAATCACCTGCCTCAGACCAAAATGTAGCACTTGAACTTCAAATGTTGCTTTGGATTTGAAAGATGTCATCTGCTTGAATAAAATCCTTCATTTGAAGCTCAGAGAATCTTTTTGTGATATCCCAAATTAATTTAAAATTCAGAATACTCTTTTTACTGAAACCACTTGAATATGTATGCAGCTTGCATTGGATAAATATTGTATTTTTAATTAATTGTATAATGAGATGTGTGCATTGTGAAAACATATATGCACATATTATTTCATTAACAGCCATTTGAACCAGTAATACCCAGGGTTCAAAGCAGATTCTGTTCTGTATGTGCATCCTTATGAGAAGCCCAGATTCCATTTTAAAGAGAAACATTACACTAAACAAAATTGATTCAAGCAATGTCAAAAACATGTTCAAAATCTGTCTCCCAGATATACAGGGCAGCTTTCAGATCTTGCAGAGTTCTGCTCTAATGCTCTCTGCTCTACATAGGACCCTCTACAGCCCCTGTCAGCAGTATAAACTGACTGGCTGGTAGAAGGCAGAAAGAACTCCTGGTGGAAGGAATAAAACATGCCACCTCTGAAACAGGCAACTTTGGATGTTCACTCCCAGCTTTTTAGTCAGTACCTTGACCTGCTAAACCTCTGGGAATGTTCCAGTGGCCACACCATAACTTTTACTTTTACTGGTGTCCAATGCTTTGGGATCTGAAGAGCCACCCAAATGGCAGAACAGACCCTTTTGTCTTAAATGAAATAGCCAGTTCAACTGTACGAATTTTGCATGTGGTTTATTTTTCTTCTCTATAAATGAGCCTGCATTTATTATGTAACAGAAGGTGGCATTCCAGATTGTTTGCATGATGTAGACACAAAGGTTTCCTTTTTAGCACATTTCGTAAGTATTTTGCATAGACAGATGAAGATGCGCAACACACTGTAAGCAAAAGCAACATTTCATGCCTTCATTTCATAATTAGGCTTAGCTCTTAACAAGTCACATTCTAATTCCCACCAAGCAAGTATGAAGAGGGCATCTGATCTCAAATACCTTATTCATGCAAAGAATAGGTTCAGCTAAAGTGCAACAATGAATAAAATATGGGAAACGTATTTCTGAAAGGTTATTTTACTGTGTCACCAAGTTAATTCTGGCACAAGATGACTCAAACCATCTGTAGCTTGAACAAGAAGAATTAAACATTTTGACAGGCCTGAAACCTCATACTTTGATTTTCCATTTTTTAAAATCCCAGTTTAATTCCACCTCACTCCTCCCTTTTTCTAATGCACTCTTTGCCATTATCTCTCCATTAAATCCAAGCACTGAAAACCCCCCACTGCTTGACACTCTTAACCATAGGTTGCTAAGGTTGAAATGAAGTACATGTTAGTTGTTCGAAAACAGTCACCTTGCTCAGAATGCAGACTCCAGAACTTTTGCAAGGCTGACTTAGAGCAACCTTAACATATTACCCACAGTTTGTGTGGGTTTGAAATACAAATGTTTACTTTCTACTGTAACATAAACATGATTTGTTATGCAGGGCACTGACACTTCTTATCATACCTCTAAGAAATGGTATAAGTGCCACTTTTAAACACATTTCTTAACACCAGGATGCTTGAAATTTATACTTTGGATAACAACAACGTAAAACAGTGAATGCATAAACCAATACAGACTGACCCTCATTTGTACATTTAGGCTCTAATTCAGGAAAAAATCTGCGGCATATTCCTCTGTTTAAGAAAGCATTTAAATATTGTTCTCTATGAGGATGGAATTCTTAATGTACCTACAATGTTCACAGAATCACAGAGTACCAGGTTGGAAGGGATCGCAAGGATCATCTGGCCCAACCTTTCTTGGCAAAAGCACAGTCTAGACAAGATGGCCCAGCACCCTGTCCAGCTGAATCTTAAAAGTGTCCAATATTGGGGAATCCACCACTTCCCTGAGGATATTATTCTAATGGCTGATCGTTCTCATTGTGAAAAGTTTTCCTCTTGTGTCCAGTTGGAATCTCCTCAGGAGTAACTTGTACCCATTACCCTTCATCTTTTCCATGTGACTCCTTGTAAAAAGGGAGTCTCCATCTTCTTTGCAGCCACCCTTTAAATACCAGAANTTATCTGTCTAAAATTTTGCCACATGCCACATTTTTTATTGAGCCAAATGATACAGTGCACATGCATTTTACTGGCAAATTTATGGCTAGAGGGCCCTCTTTTTTCTGTCCTTTATGGAGAAGAACAGTTCTAGTTTTAATGCTTTGGCACATAAGCTTTAATAGCATCCACGCATCTGCTCCGAACTCCTCACTTAAGCTCCCTGTGTATCAGATGCAGAGAGAACATTTCTCATCACTCAGTTTTCACACTTACTTCTCAATACTTTTCAGTACTGCTGACCACCTAGTCCTAAAACCTGAAAGATAAATGAAGATACACAAAAGAAGACTTCTCCCTCAACAAAAAGCCTCAAGCTTTCAGTGAGATGAAGCTAGGCTCCCAGAAATTGTCCCACCCAAACTTCGTGTCTGCTTTAGGAGTCTTAGCCTTTCCTACCGTTGAGTTTCCAGACTCTGCATATGTGAAACGATTTCTTTCTGCTACAACTTCTGCTTTCTTCCAACATTTAAATGCCAAAATTATACATACGAAGGGAAAATAGAAACAGCCTTAGCCAAACAATTATGGGCAAATAATTTTGTTTTTCCATTAAAATCTGAATTACATTCTTCTAGGATTTATTTTGGGTTTTATTATTTTTGTGATTGTTGCTTAATTTGTAGCTGATAGATCCAAAATGCTTTTCCAAATTGGATGCAATTTCTACACTAAATAAAAAGGCAGTCCACAGTTTTAAGAACATTCCTTAAATGTATGGGCCAATCCAACAATAAGTTTTAAGGAATAAAGCCATTAACATTTTGTAACGTCAACCAATTCTTTTTTTGTAAACACATTATATACTTCTGTTTGAATTTAATCACTTACTAAGCGGCTAAATAATTATTTCAAGCTAATGAGAATTAGTTTTGAAGTTGTTAGTATTAATGAGAAATCACCATATCCATATTAGTGTTGCATAGTACTAAATAATTGATACCTCAGTTCACATTACCGCTTGGAGGATACTAGCAGCAAACAAAATTATTAGTTTCATTTTGTCAGATAACTTGCAAAGCACAATTTTTTTATGGCTTTTAAAAGCAAGTATTTTGAAATTAAAATAAAACTATACTTCATTACGACAAAAAAATAAAAGCCTCCAGATTTAGAAGCACAATGTTGTATACTTGTTTTAAAGATGTAAGACA